>JAACNH010005020.1:0-21796 GCA_019447015.1 Hymenochirus boettgeri | reverse complement strand
CAGTATTGACAGTTGGTGTGCTGTATACTGTATGCAGTATTGACAGTTGGTATGGGGGAAAATAGTTAGGTTAGTATTAAGAGCCTGAGCAAAACAAGTACTGTATTGAAGGCATGCAGCAACACACACCCCTCAGAGTAAGTACTACTTACACGTATTTATTTATAGATTAAGATGAAGCAAAGTAATTTTTTCAGTATACATACACTTTAAGGATGGGCTAAAGCACTCAGGAAGCCTGGTAGAAGCAGTTTTCTTCGTACAGACGCACCTCATAGAAATTACATTGAGGGGTAGAAAGTATGAATCCTAACTCCTAACGGGAGAAATGCGAGAAATTGCTGTGAACTTTTAGTTAGTTTAGTTTTAATTTGTGTTGGACAGCAGTGCATGATGGGATCTGTATGCTCTGTTAAGGCTAGGCCCCACTGGCGTATTTTTTCCGCATTTTGCCGCAATCCACAAAGACATGACAGTATTTTTAATGTAAATCACGGGAAGTAGGCCCCACTGTGTGCGCTGCGATTTTCTAACATGCAGTCTATGGAAGCGCATGAAAAAGTATACACAATGGCACAAATAAGGCCATGCAATTTTCTTATTACCCAGAATCCACTGAAAAATGCAAGGGCGTAAAAACCGAGGAAAGCACATGGCAAAGGCGCACAGAAATAGACAGCGCAGACAGCGGTGGGGATTCGGCTTTAAGGATAATTTCTGTCCGTACATAATGTATTGGCAGACAGGTGAAGACAACCTGAAGTTGTCTGTGATTATTAAAGGGAGTGGTAGCCTCAATAAGAAAGAAAAACTTTACCCACTGGGTAAGACTGTGCAGCAGAAAGGCTGAAGCCACACTACAACGCACCACAATCGCGCACTAAGAATGCACGTTGTCACATGCGATTGCATGTGTGATTCCGGCACGTTCTGGCGTTTGCAAGAACACATGCGATTGGGTAAAAAAATGCAGCACGCAAAACGGAAACGGATGCGCATCGAAAATCCTGGAAATTTTTGCATTCCCACAATTTCCATTCTAACCAAAAACACATGCATGCAGGTTTTGGTGACAGTGACATGTTCTCCAGACCATTTCCCAGGTGCCACAGCCATTTACAGTAAGTTACCATTGTTAGTTTAGCTGTGAATCACTCGGACTTTTCAAACTATCACTCCCCCATAGACTTGAATGGGTCCGAATTCGAACTTTCAAACTTTTTCTGAAGTTCGAAAGTTCGAAAACGGACCCAACTTTATATAGTTCGGCCATCTTTAGCCACAACCAGTGTCAAAAAATAAAACTGAACATTGGACAGTCCCTTCCTTATCCTTAGGGCTTTCACCCAGTGGGTGAGGTGGGCGGAGCAAGAGACACTAACAAATTAGTCATGTGTGAATGACATAATGGCCAAACTGAGGGATACTGAAATGCTGTATGGAAAAGAACATATCAGGACATATATGAAGGACATTTTCTAGCATCAAGAAGAGACGTGAATCCACTGGCTTACACCAAGATTTGCCGGATTAAAAGAAAATGTTTAATAAACTAAGAAAAAGGTTTCAGGGGTGATTATGCAAGCAAACCATGTTCGAACCCATCTATCCTTTCCAAACAAATGATCCCACTAAAAAAATAAATATCTGTATAGAAAATAAAATCCTGGTTGGCGTGACAAAAGAAGATATGGCAGCTTTTCACGGCTCACGGCCAGTCTGCGACCCTTTCATTTTATAATGACAATACGCTACTGAAATATGGTTTCCAGTCACTTAACTCGGAAAATTTAATCTCCCATATGAGATATAGCGAGACTGCAAAAAAAGATGTTTTTCCAGCTGCTGATACAGCACACATAGGCCAAGCCAAATAAGTAAAAAATCTTTAATTTTAGCTCAAAACGAAGTCATTTCTGCAGAGTTCGGCAAAACGCAGGGTGTCCAATGCAACTTCAGTATGATACTATTGAAACTTCATATTTAAAGGGCAAATCAAAATACTGAATCAGAAGGAACTAGAATTTTACTTTGACGTGAAATCAGTAATTGCCTCTCATTCTGAGGTGGATGATGGGAAATTCACCTTACTAATATGGAGTTTATGTACCAGCATCTGAAAAGACGTGTGGCACAACCCACATTTTTTAGGACACACCCTTTCCCCCTCCCCAGTTATCTTGAGGCACCTTAGCTACATTGGTATATATACTGACCCACACAGACTGGTATATACACAAGTGCCTACAAAGACTGGTAAAAATAATCTTCCACACAGACTGGTATATATAACTGCACCCAGAGAGAGACTGGTAAATATGTCTGACATATGAAACGGATATTAACTTGTGGCAGACTTTCCCCATTTTGAACAACTAAGTGCCACTCAGAAAAACAGAGACTTTTTTGTAGCAGTTTTGTTTTTCTGAGCTGCACTTTATTTTTAAAGGTTGAGGGAGACCTAGGGCATGTGCCCGGGTGCAAGCTGTCAAAGAATATGTACACAAAAAAAATTACTTTGCCTCATCTTAATCTATAATTAAATACATGTAAGTAGCACTTACTCTGAGGTGTGTGCGTTGCTGCGTGCCCTCAGTCCAGTACTTGTTTTGCTCAGATTCAGTATCCCCCCTCCCTCTCCCAACAGACTCCTTTAGATATCTAAAGAAATAGGTGTCAGATCAACAAAAAAAATGGTACATAATATAATAATAGTTGGGATGAATTATTATTTTCAGTATCGGGCAGATAAAAAAAAACATTTTTTCCAGTGTACATACCCTTTAAATATTGCATGTGTGGATTTTTTGCACAACTAGTTTTATTGGTAGCTTATGGAAGGCCTTAAAGGGGCAATTATACCCCCAAAACTATACACCCTCCCCAGATAGTACACAGGATCAAGTGGTTTAGGTCCTTATGCCTGGGTTCACTTTGGATGTCCCATACCAGTTAGTCTTTTTGTCCCAGTCTAGCCCCACCCCCTCTCACAGTCCCGGACTGGCCAATAAAAAGACATAGTTCATGTAGGGCACGTCTTCCCATTGGACAAATCCTGGAACTATGGCAGACTTGGAGACAAAAACTACTAGCTAGCGAGTACAAACAGGGAAGGGGGTTGGTTTTGGGATTACATACAGTACAGTTCTCGTTTGCAGGGCGGTAAGACAGAGTTTACCCCCAACAGCAAACATCCCCCTATTTGTTTTTTTGTCCAACCGCTCACCAAAGTACTGTTTACAGAGAAGGATTTATGAGCGACCAGCAAATTGCACATTTCTGTAGCTTTAGGCTCCTAGACGGAGAAAGCTTCATATAATCAAAAAATAAATCATGTATAAATGTGCCAGAGTGGGCAATAAAGTTTAGTAAGCGCTATTCTATTTTTATAAAGTGTGTCTTAAAGGGACGCTCAGCTGCTCGAGTTTACACTGTTGAGATTATCTAGCGAAACTTTACAACGGGAAATGGATCCCAAACTCGATTTGTTCTTTTCAATGCTGCAAGTAGAACTGAGCGGACAGTATTGCATCCTACCGATTCCTATTCCTCTTACTATAGATCCAATTGAAATCATTGAGGGTGTCATAGGCACAGCAAGGGCTAGGCCACACTAACGCGTTTTCCCCGCATTTGCGCACGCATTTTCGATTGCGCATTGAGATTTTGGTTAGAATGGGAACGCAAATGTTTTGTGATCACCGTTTCCATAATGTTAAATAGCAAAATCTCATGCGCACCAGAATGGCTCGCGATTACGCATGCGCTTCGGTGCGTGGTACTGGGGCCTCAGCCTAAATCCTAATATATTTAATTCCCTAACAAAGGTTTAAAGGATAACTAAACACACATTTGCACACACCCCATACATTTTAATGAATCAAAGTTAGTAGCATTTCCATACAGATAACTGTCAGCATTGACCCAGAAGAGCTTACAAACTAAACCCACCACCCCTTTTAAAAGACAAACAGGGAGTTTCAATAAAATTTCTTATTGTTAAAAATGTTACTTCTAATTTTACTCCAACCAATCAGACCTTATTTAACAGTTGAAAGCTAATATCTGATTGGTTGGGGCAAAATTAGCACCATTTTAACAAAAAGAACTTTTATTGAATAACCCTGTAAGACTGGAATGCACGTTACGGTATGTTATGCAGAGATTTACAGTACCTCGTCCCAAAGAACTTAAAATTATTACATTCAAAGAACGATGGCAAGACGTCACATGTCATGTAACCTAGGTTACCAGCTATGACCTCACTTTAGATTTCATAAAGATTTTCGACAATAAAGATGTGCAAAATGGAAAATGTCCATTGCTTGGTTTGTGAAGTGTTACTATATAAGTAAAGACTGAACGGCCGAACATCATGAACATTTTCCGGGTGCTAACTTGGCTTAAAACGCAGTGATATGTTTAGCAACGTGATGTGAAATATTGACTGCCACATGCATTAAATCCCATTTTTCTGCTGAGCCAGGACCTTTTTAATTCCTTTACCATCGCAAAACGGCTAATAGCTAAAAGGAAATCCGCTACCATAAGCTACTATAAAAGTTTAATGTTACCTTTAATCCAATCGTTTTACCCGTAAGGACACTATAGCAGAATTAAAATAAAGGAAAATCTTAAAAGCTGCTCCATAAATCAGTTGCTCTAAAATGTTCATGCCACATGGATGCTAGTAGCTGATGAAGAGTTTTTGTACTATATCCATTCACCACTTAACTCCTAAAGGTACTTTAGCTATCAAAGTAACTGAATGACCATTTATCCCGTTTTAAAAATACTGAAACAATGATTTATCTTTGCATTGTGGCTCTGTGGTGGAGTCTTAAGGTTCGTGCCATGTTTATATCTAGAGATGTCCGAACTTCGCAAAATCCGGTCCGCACGAGAATCCGCGAATTTTCGTGAAAATTCGAAAATCCGCGAGCGGACCCATTAAAATGAAAAATATCCTCGAAATTACGAGATTTCTTGTATTTTCAAAAATACATATTTTCGAAAGTTTTCAAAAATTCGGATTTTCGAAAATTCCCGAAAATACGCAAAATCCTCTTAATTTCGATAATTTTCGAAAACACGTGGATTTTTCGTATTTTCGAAAATACGAGAAATCCGCGGTTCGGAAGTTCGGAAGGCGGAAAATCTGGAAAAATCCGCCGTTCGCGAACGGGATAGATACGCGGCGGATCCGGGTTCGGATCCGCGAACCGGCCATCCCTATTTATATCCCGTATCCAAAGAATCTTGAGACTGCAAATTCCTTGCCTAATTAAATGCGCACTTGGGGAAAAAATTAGAAGGAAACTGAAAAACGTTCTGTAAACCGTTAAAACAAAAAGCTGGTGACTTGCCTGTTATCTGCCCGCAACACCAATTACTATTTTTACCAGTTTATTACATGCATTTGAGCTTTTTATAAACTTGAGCATGGTCAGAGGTGGCAGAAGCGGATGTAAGAAGTTAATCATTGGATGCCAGTTGTCACAGTCTTGATTGACAGCATGGAGGGAGGCGTCAGCTTATTACTCGTTAGTAATACAGGTAATAATGTGCTGAATATATCAGTTGGGGTCAGGGAACAGACAATTGACCAGTTTTTTAGTTTGAAGGGTGTATATTTCAACTTGTAGCAAGCAGTGCCAGGCGGCAACAGCTAGAGCCAGCAGGATATTGTTATGTATGAAGAGGGGTATGGATTCAAGGGGGGAAAAAAATGTTCTCCCTCTTTACAAAGCATGTTTTGGAATCCTGTGTTCAAAAAGAACATCTCAAGAAAATAAAAAAAGGGTACAGAGAAGGGCAACTAAAAAATAAAGAGAATGGGCAAGCATATACAGATAGAATAACTTACAATTAAGTTCACTAGGAAAGGCGTCTGTGTGGGTATTTGAATACTCTCTATAAATACTTAAGTGGCCAAAACAAACTCTCGGGCATTGTTCACCATAGAACATCGGAGGACGTTTTTTTTCTAGTTGGGAAAGGGTTTTTCACTATAAGAAAGGTCAAGCTATGGAAGTTCTTCCATTGGACATTGTTGATGGCAGGTTCATTGGATAGTTACAAAAAAAAAAAAAAGCTGGATGAGTTTGCACCGTTACTGGGATGGATACATAAGTTAGAGTTGATCAGGGTATTTCCAGATGCCACTTAAAAGTAAGTAAGGATTTTTTTTCACTTCATGCTTATTTTTGTTGACTTCTGAATCAACTGTTAGGCAGAAATGTGGGTACTCGCCAAGTGGGTTGGACTAGGTGGCCATATGCCTTTATTCAAACTTAAATACTACCGTATATACTCGATGTATAACCGAGTTTTTTCAAAAAAGCCTGAAAATCTTACCTCGTTTTATACTCGAGGTCACCTTTCTCCTGTCCGCGGACTGTGGGTCGGCTCCTTCCCTAAGGAAGCCTCTTAATTTGCGGCGCCAAGTAGTGACATCATCCGGATGCGCACCAAGGATGTGGAGCAAGGCGAGCGGACCGACAAGGAAGGAGAATACCACGTACCAGGGCAATATTTACAAATAGAGTAAAACCTTCTTTATTTGTGCATACTGTATGCACAAATAAGAGGATTTACCCTATTTGCAAGTATTTGCCACTTAAGATTGTTAAAACTACAACTCCAGCAATAAAGCATGCTGGGAGTTGTAGTTTCCAAACATCTTAAGTGGCAAATACAACCCCCTCAGTTTATACTCGAGTCAATACTTTTTTTTTCTCCTTTTTAGCTAAAACTAGGTACCTCGGTTTATACTCGGGACGTTTATACTCGAGTATATACGGTATACTATATGCCCTTGGTTTTTTTTTTGGTTTTTTTTAAAAGCTATGACTCCATCTATTTAATACACATTCCAACAAGTTATGCCTTTTGTGACTGTGGGGAACTGTACTGACCCTATAAACATGGGACCGTTGATATTAGTTGTCTTGGTACAAAGACAGGTGTTTATACGTTAATGCGGCAAATACACATCACAATCTTCCCAATTCCACCGTCATTAACATATGCTTAGATCTGTACACACAGTGGAATTTATTCAGCCCTTGATGTTCTATTCCTTGCAACTCTTTTATATATCCGAAGATAGCAGCTCTCCGAGACTTTAATCTTTTCTATTACTGAACAATGTTTCTTTCTTGCAGGTACATTGTGTTGGCGGAAAATTGCTTAACAAACGACACAATAATATTTGCATCTTTACATCTGAACAAGTGTTTTAGAGGGAATACTGTTTTTTTTTTTTTTTGCTGCCTTATTCTTTTACTCTAAATTCAAACTATTCTGCTCATTCCTGAACTTGTTAATATTCATTGATTCCGTGCTAGATATATCCCCCGAGACTTAGAATGTAGGTATGATTAGGCAAAGCCTGCAGCAAAATTCAGTATAATATCCTCCTAGAATGCTCATAGTGGTACTTAAAATAGTGAGAAAAAAATACGAGGACTGGCCTAATTGGAATGCGGATTCCAGTGAAATATAACACCAGACTACTAATATAACACTATATCCATAGGGAGATAATAGGACAATTGGCCATACACCGTCCAACAATAATAAATATTGGGATATCCAGATATTGCACAACCAGATTGGTGTGTGTATGGGCTGACATATCACACATTGGCAGCCTTAAAGACCAATCAAAGCCATGGTCTGTTGCTAAAGCCCACATATACAATGATGGTTCAATAATTTATGGAATAACCTTATATCAAAAGGAATCACCTTGGTCCTCTATCTAACCAGTTACCGAGAAATATTAAAAAGAGAAATGAATCACTCTGGAATGTACTGTGGAGGGTTAAAGATGTGGTACCAGCATTTGAATTTTGGAAGAACATGTCTGCTTGTAATGAAATAAATGTATTGGTGTCTCCAGTGATGGTTGACTTGTGGGGTATGAATTCTAAACCAAACCAAGACAAAGAAGTCTTTTTCTTCTGCAGACAAAAGTTTGACCTTCTCTAAGAAGGTCTGGGCTCTAGTCATTAAACATATGTAATGGGATTTTTGTTTTTTTAATTGCCCATTACTGGAAACTATAATTTCCCCCAACTATCACTGTACCATTTTTGTTGAACTGCCCCCTATATCTTTAGATATCCAATCTGAAACATCTTACATATCAGCTGTCAATCAAGTGCCGTAGTATCATAAACTCTTCTGATATGTATAGTTTTGCTGTAGCTGAATGGTAACAGTTGGTACTTGAACTGCATGGTGGGAAATTCCCTCTCCCAGATATCCTTTTCGCTTCTTCCTTCCTTACAAGGAATTTAAGATGGAACCTTGCTCCCGATCTGTCAGTTTATTTGTAGAATCATAAGTAAGATTGTGCCAATCCTCTCTTTATTCTTATGTAAATCTCTAACCAGACAAGGATCACATTATACAATCGTTCAGCCACCTGTCAGAGAAGATATTCCACCCAGTAACCAAACTGTAAATAGTTTAATTCATATTGCACATCTGTTGAGTGTCTGCTTGTCACGCACGCTCTATGTTGTGTAAAATATATTATTCAACCAGAAAATGACATGTATTTTAAAGGTAATTACAGTGTATTGTAGACCAGGCAGAATTCAAATGATCAAATGACAGTTGTAGCATTTTCAGAATTATACCTTATTCCACACACTTTCTAAAGCACTGCAGGTTATACTGTGTTTACCACCTGCAGGAATAGTCTTTCTTTCTCAATATTTCTCAAGATTTTTCTCTCTTTTTAAAGGCCACCAATAATAATTAAATGGTAACTACAGTGCCCAAACAGGGTTTCCTACCCCAGATAGATGCATTTAATTTCTCTACTTACGCTGGCCAATATCTACATAGATGTTTAATAGATTCAGATTTTCAGTGAATCTAAGAAATGTCTAAAGAGAGTGTTTGTAAAACGATTTAACCTTCCAATGTTACCGCAACATTCCCTGTCTGGACCATTCATTTTCGGGTCAGATGGTTCTTCGGACATTGAGTGAACATTGGAGGAATGGCACGAAAAATCAAAAAGGTAAAGTACCTAGTGTAAGGCACCTGCCACCTAACGCCAACCCAGCAAGGGAGAAGTGACAAGTCAGCCAACTGGCAGTAGGAGTTCTGCTCACTGTGGGGGCAAAAAAGAAGCAAGGTGTCTAATGTGGGAACATGTTTTGTGCACTACGCTCCTAAAAATGGACCAGTGTCAGTCCCCTGAGCTGTTGAGATGCTGGGTACCCATGGTCTATACCCATAATTATATAGTCAGGTACGTGGGTCAGAGGTTCCGGTCAAACAATCGGGAACCTATAAACTTTCTCCTGGCACCAATCCAGATAAAAAAATGCTAATATGAAGGAGCACTGGCTACCTGGCACCCTCTATTCATTTCCATATCTCACTAGGTTTCATCCATCACAAAAATTTCAGTAGAAAATTTAAACTCCGTTATTTGTGTTGACTGGAAAATAACGTTGTCAGCTGATTTTTACCAAAGAACATTAGGAACTTGCTTGCCAAGATTCGTTGTCTCTCCTAGTAAGCATACTTAGCGAGATGTTCCAAGTTCATTTTTATCTCTGCGGCATTTCCAGCCGAACTGAAGGTTAATAGGTTTGGTTCGTACGGGAAATGTTCTAAGGAAGCCAACATTCTACTCAAATCGCCACCTTCTGAATCACATATACAAGGAAGTCTCTGTTCCATCTTAGAGCTTTGGAAGTTAAGGGAAAGATATTACTAGAACTAAATTAAAAGGACAGTTAGAGCCTTTACTCCCACTGAAGCTGGCTGGAAGGAGAAATTAAACCAGGTATTAGGATGTCCGAACTTCGCAAAATACGGTCCGCTCGGGATCCGCGAATTTTTGGGAAAATTCGAAAACCCCGAGCGGACCTATTAAAACTAAAAATCCTCGAAAATACAAGAAAGCCTCGTAATTTTGAAAAATTTCAAAAAATACGTGTTTTCACAGATTTTCGAAAATACGTGAAATCCTCGTAATTTTTGTAAATTTTCGAAAATACGTATTTTCACGCATTTTCGAAAATATTAGAAATCCTTGTATTATGAAAATTTTCGAAAACGCGGTTCGTAAAAGTTCGGAAGGTGGAAAACCGGAAAATCCGCGATATCTGCCGTTCGCAAACGCGGTAAATCGGGTTCGGATCCGCGAACTGGGCCTCACTACCAGGTATGTTCACTTCAAGCAGTGGAGCAGAAAGTAAACTTTAGGGATGAGGGATGAGGACCTATCATCCTATGATTTTAAGTCTTCACCCTGGTTACTTTCATTGGGAGGGGAGAGGGGGGGAAAAGACATTTATAGTTATATTAATATTTCTTTGAACTTGATGATGGAGATAAACAGACTATGGAATTCAGTATGGCGGATCTACTATAGACAGAATTATATGCAGTCAAATAAGTGTACAGTAGATAAAGCAATGTTCTTACAAACCCTTATTACTGCATGAACATCCTCCTAAAACCTCTATAGATGGTAGGTCAGAGTTAATTTGGTTTCTCTGTGTCACGAATCAGCTCTCTGGGTGTAATCCCCCATTACAATAGTCCGGACTCTCGCTCTGTGATTAGTCCTCATTACAGGCAATGTTTTAAATCGGACCATCCCATCTGAAATCCTTTCCTGCTGGAGATTACATTAACATTTATCTATTACATCACTATCACATAGAAGTATGCATCTGAGCCAATAAAAAACATCCATGTCATTAAAATGCAAACGCTGTCCATACACATAGCGGGATTATTGAGCTACACAATTGGGCGTAAGTTAAGGACGTTTCTATTATCAGACTTGCCGGGGAAAAAATTGGGATATTGTAAGCTCTGGATCACTCCTCATGTATGGCCACTTTACGGGTCTAGGGACTAGATACAAAAGGTCAATATTTCAGATTGACTGACTGGGCTGTAATATCGCTTGTCTCTGATTACATTCACCTGTGTCACAAACCTAATCGAGCTGATTACCTGTTTCTGATTACATTCAGCTGTGTCACAGACCTATCACAGCGTCTGATTACCTGTCTCTTTGATTACATTCAGCGCATGTCACAGCCTAATCAGCACTGATTACCGTCTCTTTATTACATTCAGCCATGTCACACAGACCAATCATGCAGCACTGATTACCTGTCTCTTGATTACATTCAGCATGTCCAGACCTAATCAGCACGATTACCTGTCTCTTGATTACATTCAGCTGTGTCACAGACCTAATCAGCACTGATTACCTGTCTCTTGATTACATTCCCATGTCACAGACCTATCAGCACTGATTACCTGTCTCTTGATTACATTCAGCCTGTCACAGACCTAATCAGCACTGATTACCTGTCTCTTGATTACATTCAGCCATGTCACAGACCTAATCAGCTCTGATTACCTTCTCTTGATTACATTCAGCTGCACAGACCTAATCAGCACTGATTACCTGTCTCTTGATTACATTCAGCAGCCTGTCAACAGACCTAATCAGCACTGATTACCTGTCTCTTTATTACATTCAGCCATGTCACAGACCAATCAGCACTGATTACCTGTCTCTTGATTACATCACCATGTCACAGACCTATCAGCACGATTACCTGTCTCTTGATTACATTCACGCATGTCACAGACCTAATCAGCACTGATTACCTGTCTCTTGATTACATTCAGCATGTACAAGACCTAATCAGCACTGATTACCTGTCTCTTGATTCAATTCAGCCATGTGTCACAGACCCTAATCAGCTCTGATTACCTGTCTCTTGATTATTTCAGCATGTCACAGACCTAATCAGCACTGATTACCTGTCTCTTGATTGCATTCATTCACTGTGTCACAGACCAATCAGTGTTGGTTCACCTGTCTCTTTATTACATTCAGCTGTGTCACAGACCTAATCAGCACTGATTACCTTGTCTCTTGTTACATTCACTGTGTCACAGACCTAATCAGCTCTGATTACCTGTCTCTTTGATTACATTCAACTGTGTCACAGACCTAATCAGCCTGATTACCTGTCTCTTGATTACATTCAACTGTGTCACAGACCTAATCAGCAGATTACCTGTCTCTTACTTGATTACATTCACTGTGTCACAGACTAATCAGAGCTGATTACCTTCTCTTTATTACATTCAGTCAGCTGTGGTCCAAAGACCTAATCAGTGCTGATTACCTGTCTCATGATTACATTCAGCTGTGTCACATACCTAATCAGTGCTGATTACCTGTCTCACCTTTGATTACCTTACCTTTGCTTTTCCAGCAAAATACAAAGTTTATTCTTTCCCTTTCTAGTAACAAACTTGTAATTTACATAACGTCCCATTTTAGACCAAGGTTCCTTGACTATATAGAAGACAAACTACGGACGAGTCTGTCCTGTAGGATAGTAACCCAAGTGATAAAATATTTAGAAAGACAGACAACTTCCCTTACCATTTCACAGAGCAGCTGTGACCTGGAATTTATTTTTTTATTAAAAATTATATAAAAAGACCTAAACTCAACAGAAAGTATTGACCAACGTGTAGTTATAAGAGAGAAGGGGGTATAGAGAGCACAGGCAGGCCAGTCAATAGATGATCTCTGGAGCGGTTTACAACTGTTTCTCTTGCACAGCACGGATATATTAAAGTCCTGCCCAGGGCTGGAATGTGCAAGTCAAAAATAAAAGTAGAGAAAGGAACAGAATAATGGATAGAACTTGTCTAGTTTTACTAGTAACCGAATAAGAACATTGTAAAGGAAAGGAAAGGTTACTGTTATTTAGTCCCAATTCTTTGACAAAAATGTATCTTCTGTAATTTCAGATTTTTACCCTTAAGGATTGTACAGACGTGGAATTTCACGCCTGACGAACAAGCAGATGGCGAATGCCCATTTTTGGTCGATATTCACACGAGTGTGACTGCCCGATCTGGCGTCATTGCTGGTCCGTCCTTCCAGACCAACATACGATGGAACGGCCATTCATGTTCGATTATCATCCGCAACAGCCATTCAGGGGGGTTAGTTACGGGAAATGGGCACCTGCACTAGGGTTTAGTGTCCCTTTAAAACATTCTCCAATTCCAAAATGACCATAAAAGGTCCAAAACTGGTCCCATCTAATCATAGTAATTACAGTGAGGGAAATAAAAATGTATTCCTCTGCTCATGTTGTACATTGGCCCTCTGACAAAGAAATGACCGGTCAATAAATGTAATGGTCGGTTTATTGTATCTGTGAGAGGCAGAACAAAAAATAAAACCCCAGTGCACAAGAAGTCAGATTATTGATGTGCATTGTAATGACTGAAAAGTATTTGATCCCCTACGAACCAGCAAGATTTAAGGCTCCCAGATGACTTCACTGTATATAGATAACGAGCGGCAATTAGGATCCCTATGTAAAGCTGGGTTTCTAATCCCAGATTGTTTCATTACCTGCATCAAAGACATCTGTCCCCAGAAGCAATCAGATTCCAAACCAGCCACCATGGCCAAGACCAAAAGAGCTGTACAAGGATGTTAGGGACAAGGATGTTAGAGACAAGGATTGTTAGGGACAAGGATGTTAGGGACAAGGATGTTAGAGACAAGGATTGTTAGGGACAAGGATGTTAGGGTCAAGGATGTTAGGGACAAGGATGTTAGGGTCAAGGATGTTAGAGACAAGGATGTTAGAGACAAGGATTGTTAGGGACAAGGATGTTAGAGACAAGGATGTTAGGGACAAGGATTGTTAGGGACAAGCATGTTAGGGAGAAGGATGTTAGAGACAAGGATGTTAGGGACAAGGATGTTAGAGACAAGGATTGTTAGGGACAAGGATATTAGAGACAAGGATGTTAGAGACAAGGATGTTAGGGACAAGGATGTTAGAGACAAGGATTGTTAGGGACACGGATGTTAGGGACAAGGATGTTAGAGACAAGGATGTTAGAGACAAGGATGTTAGGGACAAGGATGTTAGAGCCAAGGATTGTTAGGGACAGGGATATTAGAGACAAGGATTGTTAGGGACAAGGATGTTAGGGACAAGGATGTTAGAGACAAGGATTGTTAGGGACAAGGATGTTAGGGACACGGATGTTAGGGACAAGGATGTTAGGGACAAGGATGTTAGGGACAAGGATGTTGGTGCTAATTTTGCCCCAACCAATCAGATGTTAGCTTTCAAATTGTAAACAACATCTGATTGGTTGGAGCACCATTTTTAATAATAAGAACTTTTATTATATTGCCCTGTAAGTGCAACCAGGTTTTCACCAGAGCTCCTAATAGTGAGGATGCTGTGTTGCTGGAATGCACCAGGTTGTGGCCCCTTGAAGAGAAGAGTCATTAAACGGAGAGCCAAAAGATAGTCAGACGGAGCCAAGGATTCAGAGCCAGAGACACAGGATAAGGGCAGGAACAAGGAATACAGGAGCAGGAAAAAGAAAGCTGGTCACCAATAATTGGTATAAAACTCAGACTTTAAGGACTTAGCATAGTCCCCCCTGCTCAAGACTGCCCATGTAAAGTCTGCAGTTTGCCAATGAACATCTGAATAATATGAGGAGAGTTGGGTAAAAGTTTTGTGGTCAGATGAGAGTAAAAGGCAGGAGGAGGAAAGCTGCCTAGAACCCCAAGAACACCACCTCCTCCCCACTTTTGGTGAGTATATGAGCCTCGGTGGCTGTGCCAACTCACGAAGGGCCTGTAAAGCCATCTGAGGAGGTGATAATGTGGGGGGTCGATCTACATTTCTAGCTAAAGTTATTTTTTGACTGGACATGCCCTTTAAATAATTGCTTTTACATTTCCAAGGAAAATAATCAACAATTCATTTGAAACTGAACATTTCATTACCTATAGGGCGATATACAAACTGAAAATAAAGAGAATTTACAAACTAGAATTTCTAACTAACAGCTTTTTACATAAATCATTTATTGAATTCTGCAGGAGAAGTGAGTCACTGACTCAGATACACAGTTTACATGCTCAGTGAATTCTTTAGCGCCCCCTGCCAGAGCTGTCAAGTATCTACTGGATGACTTGCAAATGTCTTGTCTAATCAAGACTGAAAAAAGAAAAACAGCTATCTGCTAGTTAGGCATTACACAGTCCATTCAGCACATTTAGTCTCCCTAAAATTATTCTCATTAGATTATTAACGAGCAGCGTTACCATGAAATCAGTATAATAAAGGTTTGCTGGGTAGCAGAGACTTTAAAATGTTCTTTTGTCAATGTAAATGATGTTTTGTTCCATTGCACCACTGAAAATTGACAGGATTTTGTAAACAAAAATTCTCCAGGCAAAACGCAGTCTGACACCTCCATTCCCTGCTGGGCAAGGCTGCATCGGAGAGTTTTGTGGATTATAAATATATTACAATGCGCTGAAGGTAAAAAAAAAAACAAAAAAACAGGAGTTTATTTAAAACAGAAATATAAATAAAAAAAAGACAAAGAAAAAAAATTTTTTACTTTAAGGACCTTTTTCGACAACAAAATGGCAAATCTTTCTCAAGAATGAATGGGGAAGAAACGGCCTTGATCAAAAAAAGGTTAAAATAACATTTCAGAGAACAGAGACTGACAATTCATGCGATCTGATGGAGCTTTCTTTGCAATGCTTAGCAAGGTCATCTATACATTGTAAATCTTTAACACAGCAGCTTCTTGGTCTGATAGAATTCATGAATCTTAATAAATGCGCTGGCAATAGGATGTAGAAAAATCCAAGAGGTCAAACGCTCGGGTACAGAGGGGACCTACGTCAATATGACTTTATTCACACGACAGTCTGGGCTATGTAAATACTTTCATTATTACACCAGTAAAGGATGGGTCTATTAAATGTTACCAAAGATTGGCTTTTTCTTCTCTGACATGATAAATGACCAAGAACAAGAATGATGACATTGTGACATCATCAATAATGATTAAGCAAGAGTGAAGGACACACTAATGTCACCATGCGTGTAATAAATGGAAGGAGAAAGAAAACCAGAGGAAGCAACATACAAAATGGCAGCTTGTTGGTTCTACAAAGTTATTTCCTTCACCTGATTGGCCCAATCGCTTCCACACATTTGAGACTTTTGAACCACACAGACACCCTATACTTCCTAAATTACAATTCAGAAGGTGTTTCAATACAGATGTGTTGTGTGCTAAATGGAAGCAAAATGTTAAACATCTCACAACCCAATGAATGAAAGATAATAAACCCGTATGTCCAAATATCTGAAAATTTATAGCAACACTCTACGGATTTAAACTTTTCCCCCACATCGTGCAAATGTTTGCAATGTCGTGCCGTGCATGCCTACTGTAGCTGTGCTCTGATCCTGCCTCTGCCTGCCATAACATCTCCTGCCACACCAAGTTATAACTTGCATGTTCCAGCCACTGTAGGCACCTTGCATATATAGTATATTATATGAGGTTGAATAAAAACATACGTCCATCTAGTCCAATTTACTTTGCAATACCCACATATCTGCCTAACAGTTGATCCAGGGAAAGGGGGGGGAGAGGTGTGTAGGGGGAAAAATTATTTCATGACTCCAAGTGGAAATCGAAAATATTCCTTCTCCAACTTTATGTATCAACACCACTAATATGCAACATTCTCTGTTTTTACAAACTCATCCATTTTTTTAACCGATCCAATGAACCTGCCATTACCATGATCAATGGAAGACCGTTCCATAATTTTATCGTTCTCACAGGGAAAAACCTTCCGAACTTTAAGACTAAACTTTATTCTTCAAGTAGAACTAAAGTCTCCACACAACATTACCCCAATAGAAATCGCATAATTCACAAAGATACCAAATGCAGTGTCTCCCCTCTCCCTTTGCTGTGGCTGATGGGTAGTTTATGAAATTAACCTGTGGGTACTAGGGGCCAGCTCGCCATGCTGTAAACGTGTAATTAAGTAAAGATTGGCTTTTTTACTTAACGACTGGCACTTACCAAATTATATAATTACCCGAAGTATATTCCCCATATGTGTGGCTAATAGGACGAACAGCGAGGGGTTCAGCGCTGGTGCACCTGAACCATCCGGGACGCTAAATGAGTGTTCCCTTGTAATGCCTTTCTTTCTTTTATCTAAGGATATCCATAAAGTTGGATTTATAATACGGATATAGACTATCCACTGGTTAATCAATAATATTGGTACTTATGCATGTCAGCTCCCATAATCCACCTTAGCTGGGTACAATTCACAGGAAGCTGCAGCCTTGGTTCCTGGAAGCTGACAGCCAATCATCTTACAGCTCAGAGATCATCCCTCCCTCCGACACAGAGCATATTTCAGTGTAGTTATTCCTAACAATAAAATTCCATTGCTTTTCATACAAAAAAAGTTTATTTCTTAGCTAGCCTGTATGTAAGAAACAGGATATTTACATTTCTGCAACAACAACAAAAGTCTGGGGAATCAAACCTGCAACCTCATTTACGGTTTCTGCTGAAAAGAAAGTTTCTACCACTAGGCTACTAGGTGGGATGTAAGTACATGTAGAGCCTTTATCTTTGCTAGGAACATAAATGGAAATGAAGAAGGAGCCTGCAGATTTCAACCTGTGACCAAATGCTCTAGAATCTTTTGCTAGGAAAAAATGTCTGTATAATCAGTTGACTTTTTTGTATTGCTTCAGGAAGGCTGTCGGCAATTCACGCTGATTGGTAAATAAAAAAAACAGAGATGCTATATATAAAGTGTGTACATACATTAGTCTATAGGTGTTTGCCTAATGTATAATTTATCCAAGAACCCCCTAGCCCTTTTTTTACAATCAACTTGAGATCACAAAATTAATAGGCCAAGTTGGATTATATGAAGGTAAGAACCTCTACTTGTAAAATGCTTTAGACATTAGATAGACGTTTGTCTATAGACAAAGATCTAATCTATCCAATGTCTGCCTAGTGTATGGCCCACTTAAGAACTTAAGTACATATTGACTAAGCACCATTAACAACTACTCTCTGCATCTGATCCGTCAACTAATTTTCTATCCATGTACAAATGTGCCACCCAAGCCCAACTGACCTTAGTCTATACCTATGTTACCTATGGGAGACTGTATCAAAACCTTCGCAAAATACAAGTATGCTCCTTTTAAATCCATGCAGATTACTACTTATAATGTCAGTTCTTGACACATTCTCTTCTAGACTAGAATCCCTTAACAAACTTCCCAGTATCTTCCCCACCACTGATGATAAACTCACAGGTTTGTAATTATCATGCTGTGAACGACAATATTGGAATTTCATCAGCTATTTTCAAATGCAGAAGCATGTGTCTGGACATGAGGAAATCTGAGAAAATAAGAAACAAGAGGTATTTTATCTGGTCCAATAGATTTATCGTACCAGCCACTTATATTGTCCTTAGAAACCTATTGGCCACGTTTGGAAAGTTTCGTCAGACAATGTGCGCTAATAAGATTCCAGTGGAAACTTCCAAATGCTATTTATCCAATGCAAAGAAAAGTTACCCAATAAACAACTGCTCTGTGTAATTAATGGCCCATCTACAAGACCAATCTCTATGTCACGCACTGTGAATTATTGCCCAAAGGTCTGTGATTGGTCAGGTATTTTCAAATAAAAAACTGGAGGTTGGAGCATGTTATTTTACAGTAAATAGGACATAATTATCAGTGAGTCATGTGACAAATAACATCACTAATAAAAAGACTAATAACCGATGTCTTTAATTATTATAGATTTGCATTATTTTAGACAATTCTCAAACCAAACTATTTAGCCTTTTCCTGCCTGTTTGCTAGAGATAAACTCAGCAGGGCAACTTCCGGATCGATATAAGCAAACGGCTTTCATAGTAAATGTTCTCCGTTGCAGAGAGTGTTTTCTAACAACCATAAATATTTACTGGGAAGTTGTTTTTTTTCCTCCCCCATAGATTATTTTCAAACTTCTAAGAATGGAAAATCATAAAAAGAGCAAGGTAAAGATTTTACTTCCTTTACACAGGGGTAGTTTTTATTAGGAACGACTTAGAAAGATTCTCCATAATATTGTGCATTAGAGATGTTCGAAACTGTTGAGTATCGTTCAGTTTTCGAATTTTGGAAATTTTCCAAAAGTTTGAATTTCGAGTTTTTGAAAATCAGCTACTTTCGACTCGAGTTTCGAAATTCGTCTACTTTCGATTTTCGAAAATCGTCTATTTTCCATGATTGTCTACTTTCGGTTTTCGAAAATC
The DNA here is from genome assembly GCA_019447015.1 of Hymenochirus boettgeri. Classification (NCBI taxonomy): domain Eukaryota; kingdom Metazoa; phylum Chordata; class Amphibia; order Anura; family Pipidae; genus Hymenochirus; species Hymenochirus boettgeri. Next base: position 2,550 of record JAACNH010005020.1, on the reverse strand, counting down.
ATCTACTCTCTATTTTTGATAATTGTTTACTTTCAATTTTCGTTGATTGTCATCGACATCTCTAAGACAACTACTTCCTCAGTGCTTCAGCACCATCTTTAATACAGGAAAGTCCAGGACACTAACCTGGCAGATGATAACAGTAAGTGCTGGCGCTCCTCAACAAAATGATATTGGGAGGTAGGGATAATCGACCCTACCACTCTGCCCCAGGTGCTTTTCATTTTTAAAAAGTACATTTTTACAGTCCTTTAAAACACTGCAGGGTTAGCGAAGTCTAAAATTATTTGGCAGGTGTTAGCAGCTGCAAGTAAACATTGGAAGATGTCATGCGACAAGAAATAAATACACTTATTACACAAGGTTCTCACAAAGTGTTTAATACATCGCGGGATCCCCGCCAGGTAAGTAACAGAGTAAAATGAATTTTATTTTTACAGTGACATTACAAGGTGACCTTGAGAGGCCATCAAGCTCTTTTACCTGGACCTAATATAGCACTGTCCCCATTCCAGTTACTGTTTCTGTCTTGGCCTCAGTGCCCTGCTCACATACATTTTTTTTGTATAAGACAGTTGTGGACAGCAACTACGGTGAGACTAAATTTAGACTTTCTACCTCTCCTTTCTACCGCACACACACGAAAAGAAATATTTGCAAACATCATAAAAACGTCTGTGAAATACATTTTGGAAAACAGATCAAATATTCCAGTTCCTACCGCTCAAGTTGAAAAACGGGAGGCAAATTTAACATGTTGCGTACTGGAAGTGGAGAATTTTAAAGATACCTCCTAACATTCCAAGGAAAGGAACTGGGATGTGGATGAAACACCTTTGTACCCTGTGTTCTATGCACAACAAACAAAACTTACTATTTTCCCTGGTATACCTGAAGAAAGATATTCCAATCTCCGCCAGCCCCTGCAATCAGTTTTCCAGGTAGCAGCCAGTAACCAATCACTCTACTTTTACCCGTGAACTACTAAACCCAGTGGGTGTGGAGCAGGTCAAGTTTCCTGCTAGTTGTGAAACACTAAGAGAAGGAACTCTTTGTCCAAACGGAGAACAATTTGAAAGGCAAATTAGATTGTAAGCTCTACGGGGCAGGGGCATCCTCATGATGCATAATTCAAGTACTTGTATACTTATTAATGCACATTTATTTAATTCTATTTTTGTTCTCCTTGTACGGCTAGGGACACCATGATTTTGCCTATGAGACTATGGACATCACAATGTGGATATTTTTTGTGTGTTTTAAGTATCAATGAATGGATAAAATTAGTAGAAGCCACCGGAAATTCTCCTTCACTAAAAGTAATGTATTTAAATGTTTGACTTCTGATCATTTGAGCACTAGGGTAATTCACTATTATTCAGAATAAAGATGATAATTCCAAGAGACTCCACGTTATCTTTCTTCTGGTGGTCTCCATACAAGTGCCCTCTTTTAGAAATAAGACTAGGATGATGTCTCTAGCTGTTGTCAATCAAAAGTTATGGGCTTGTTAAGTCTTTCTTCCTACTCTGCATCGTCTCAGAGGCATGTGTTATAAACTGTCATAAAGCCCCCCAAAAATGTATCTTTTCTGAAGATAGTTAGAGTCTTGCGATCAATTTCTGTGGTTTTCTCTTCCTGCGGACACCTTGATGGTGCTCTGTCCCAGCAAATAGATACAAGTGAGCATGCTCAAGCTAGAGGCTTGCTGGTGCTGGCAATAATCACAGCTCACAGAGAAAGCATGAAGTACCACCCCATATACTGCTGTAAGTTTGGACAGCCTGCAGCTATATGACTAATCCTGGATTCATTTTAAGGGTATGAGTTTGCTCTTCTAATAAAGGGCAACTGTGGTCTCCATACTAGGGCTCTCTGACTTATTCACGTAGGCAAGTAGGGACCATGAATCCACCTGTTCTCCATGGGACTCTAGTTCCTTGAATGACAAGGATAAAGCAGGAGAACTATACTAAAAGCATTTCCAATACGTACATTATAATAAAAACACAAGAATTAAAATGCATGTTGTAGAATTAAGGGAACGGATTGTGCTGATAGCGCAGATGCGTCCACCTCTGCAGTTTCAGATGAAATCAATAATGCGATTTGGGTAGCAGAAGCAGCTCTCGACGTTATTGCTTTTTACTTCGCCTTCGTGGGGAATGTTAAGAAATTTAATTTCAAGCATATACGAATGCAAATGAATACATTATTTGTTTATATTCAATTGGGAAAGGAATCTGCAAGGGGAGAAGAAACACGAGAAAAATATTTAATGCAACAAAGGAAAGAAACAAACAGCGAGATGAAACGAGAGATGAAGGCAAAGATGTCCGGCAATCGAACGTGTACAAGTCCCATCTGATATCTTTTAGTGACCAGTCCTTCTTTAAAGGAAGCCAGGGAGTGACTGGGTTTCTTCCTTCATGCCGCCACCTCTAACCTTTTCATAAGAAAAAAAAAAAAAGACAGACTGCTCGGCTATGGGCCAGACTGTCTGTAGTGTGATCGTCAGATAAAAGATCATTCACTATGTATCTGTCAACT
>JAACNH010005019.1:0-21800 GCA_019447015.1 Hymenochirus boettgeri | reverse complement strand
GTTCATTTCATGGCTTTCATTTTTGTATTTTTTCATCGGTGATTTTAGCTGTATGGAAGATTTTGCCATGGCGACGTTAATGTGGGATAATGGAGAAAGCTGCGCCATTCAGTAGAACCTGTCCCTTGCTTATCCTTTTAAAGGCTCGGTGGGGGAGTGGTTTTAGAGAATTGCTTGGAGGTGATTGGCTCATAGAATAAGGTCACTCCCCAAATCTAAGCAGTGACACGGCCTAGTTATCAAGCCATGAAAGTCCAAGGTGAATCTAAGATCCTTATATTTAACAGTAGGCCTACTTTCCTATAAAACCAGGTTTTATGAGCTAATGTGACACAATTACATAGCTAAGAACAGTTGACAAAGCTAAGCAGATTATAACTGATGACTTGAATGGCCGAAACTGATTTACGGATCTCGGAGAAAACACGAATAAAAATATAATCTCTTACATTCAGTAACTCTCGAAATGCCAATCCGAAGTCCCAAATCTGATCAACAATCCACCTGGTTTTGGACGGAACGTTCGGTTTCGTAATGAGGGATCCGATCAACCTTGATCCATGTCTGATGACTAGCTAAAATGTACTACTGATACATAGCTAAACTATATACGGAATACATAGCTACCATGTTAGAACTATATGACATAGCTAACCTATTATAAACCGATGACATAGCGAAACACTGATTATAACTGATGACAGTAGCTAAACACTGGTGATAACTGAGTACATAGCTAAACACTGATTATAACTGATGACAGCTAACACGCTTATCATATATAAGCTAAGGGGAAGTTCAGTGCAAATACTGTGCTTTTAAGAAAAAAGAGCAGTCATTTTCAATCCCAATAATGTTAATCTGCCCATTCAACATTTTGTCTGTGTAAAAAATAACGCACCCGAAATACTTGACTTCCTGTTTGCAGGACCCCTAATAGAGACCGTATATGGTCTTGCCCTTGATTCATGCTCAGTAGAGATCTGAGCATGTTTGAGCCCATCCAACCCATCAGTAGAAATTACTGTTAGGAACATTCCAGGATGTGGTGCATCCTGGGAAGAGAGGACAATTAGACCTGAAATGCCAGCTCACTAATGTCTACACAGGGAAACAAAGGGTATGAAATCAACTGATTTTTCAAATGTAAGAGAATGTATGTAATAGCTAAGTTATACATAATACAAACCAAGATTTTAGAATATTGTATGTCCACTGAACTTTCCCTTTAACATGATTATACCGATGACTAAACTTAACACTGATTATTACTAAAGACCATAGCTAAACACTGATTATCTGATGACATAGCTAAACACTGATTTATCATCACTGATATATCTGATGACATGCTAAACACTGATTATATCTGATGACATAGCTAAACACTGTTATATCTGATGACATAGCTAAACACTGATTATATCTGATGACAGCTAACACGATTATACACGTGATGACATAGTTACCACTGATTATAACTGTAACATAGCTTAAACTTATTATAACTATGACATAGACATAAACAACTGATTATATCTGATGACATGCTAAACACTGATTTAACGGATGACATAGTTAAACACTAATTTATAACTGATAACATACTACACTTAGTAACTGATGACGATACGATAACACTGATTATAACTGATGACATAGATAAACACTGATTATAACTGATAACATAGCTAAGTACTGATTAAACTGATGACATAGATAAACACACTGATTATATCTGATGACATAGATAAACAACTGATTATACTATGACATAGCTAAGCACTGATTAAACTGATCACATAGCTAAACACTGATTATAACCGATGAACTAAGCTAAAACACTTGATTATAACTGATGACATAGCTAAACACTGATTATAACTGATGACATAGCTAAAGCACTGATTATAACCGATGAACATGCAAAACACTGATTATAACTGATGACATAGATAAACGACTTATATACTGATGACATAGCTAGCACTGATTAACGATGATAGCTAACACTGATTATAACTTGACTATAGCAACACTGATTATAAGATGACATGATAACACTGATTATAACGATGACATATATCACACTGATTATAACTATGTGACATAGCTAAGCACTGATTATAATGATGACATAGCTAACACTGATTATAACTGATGACATAGATAAACACTTATTATACACTGGTTCGAACTTTCCATTAGTTCGAAAGTTCGAAAAACGGACCGAACGTTCGTCCATCTCTAGTCAACACAGATTCATGGGCCCTAAATTTATAGCGATTCAATAGTAGCCATTCTGCGTCTTAACGACCGGCAATTATACGACCTGGATTGCACATTACAAGATTTACGATCACGATCATAATGTGTACATTGCCTATGCAGTACCATTGTGTTTTTTTTTACTATGACATGGTAATATACGGCCATCGGTCAAAAATGTACAACCGTTTCTGTCAATGTACGCTGCGGCCTTACTTCTTTATAACCAAAGCACATTGCGATAACGCGGGTTTTGAAATAGGGCCCTACTTGTCTTTATGGCTTATTTCCTTCTCATAGCAAATTCAATAAAGTTCATTTATTAAAGGGATAGTAAGTCGAAAATAGAGCTCACTTATTTATATCCCCAATTTTCCTGAATGTTTTTGCAGCACAAGGTAATGGAATGAAATCCAGAATGAATTGGGATTTACCATTGAACCTGATTTATTACTTTCAAAATAAAATTGTGACTGAAAACAAAACAAGACACAAAAAAGGAAATGTACACAGCCAGCACATCCTGTCTATCTCCGGAAATCGCGTTTCGATTGGTAGCTGCTCGTAAGTACACGGCAACTGTATTCCTGTCCCCCCAGATCACACCACGCTGTGTGCGTTCTGTAGGTCCCGTTGGCTGCAGTTTGAACGCGGTGAATGTTAATGTCAATGTTTTTCTTCTGGCCCCGTATCATTTGTTTTATTTTTTTTTCTTCTCGTGGATTTCTGATTAATTGGTTTTGCTGTTATAGAGTGGGCCTGTGGCAGAGACCTGGAATGGCCCCCCTGGCACCTGCGCCAACCTCAGTCACTGATAACAGCTCTCATTGTCCTTGGGCGGGAGAAACTAGAGATCTTTGTCTCCTCTCCTACATTTCTTAGTGACAGAAGACAGATGAACTCCACAATAAGCTGTGACATGATGTAAGCGATGTCCGTCCAATGCTAATTAGCCTGGTACAGAGCCCACAGCACCCAGCATGTGCCAAGCGCCTGACGTGCTTTGGATTATCACACTTCTGGTTGGGGAGGGGAAGGGCTCAGGTAGATTATATCTTAACTATTTCAGTCCCATGTGGGTGGAACAGAGCAAACACTGAACACGGTAACCGCTGTTTATCTGACGTTTAAGGGTCAATATGTTCAACGTCGGTGCCAGGTCGTGAAGGGTGAGGAGGTTAGATAAAGGCTGGGCAGGGGACATGAAGGGTGTGACAACACTAGAGATCCAGCCATCGATGGCAGACAGCCTATTGACTCTCTCTGTCTCCTTATTCAGGCTATTGTACTGGGATACAATTCCAGTGCGGACAGATAAATGTGAAATAACCCTCCACCGCACATTATACACGGGCACGCCTGTCTGTCTGGGGGTAACATGTACACAAACCAATACCAGAACCTGATAATTCTTTATTTTACGGTATGGAAATAGATTCCCACAATTCCCTCTGTGACTTTAAATCTTCCCCCTAAATGACTACAATAAATTCATACAAAACACAAACGTTTACCCATATGACGGATTTCCTATTTGGAAATCTTTACGAAGCCATTGCAGACAAGATGGCGGCCCAATGCCAAGTGGTCATAACATAGATAAGACTGTGGGGGGAATTGAGGGATCCCAGTCATCCATGCCAGATACCTGAGTTGATGTTTTAGTGATGTTAACCAATAGACAGTTTGTATTAAATTACGGCACAGACTCAAAAAACTTTGGGTTAAACGGTCGGCCAACGGCTTTTATTAATAACTTATTTACACACGCACCGGAGCGTATTAACACCACTGTAATCCTTCCACACCATAACCGACTTTGGTGTTAACCATCTTAGCTGTGGATCTCAGTTTGAATGCCAACCTCTGTGTTACCAGAGGGTATAAATATCTCAGCAAGGTGTTACCCCCAGCCGTGACTCCAACAAAGGGGTGAGATGTTCCCTGGTCCCCGCAAATAGAAAATGGTGCCGGTCCCACTAAATATGGATGCACTAGGCACGTTACCTTTCCTAACATTTTCAAGGCATCTCGGTCATTTTTGAGCTGATTCTCCACTATAGAAAGGGGAGCAAGCCTTACTGGTGTACTACAGGGGGCGAGGGTAGAGGCACCTTATAGGAAAAAGTTCTATGTAAGTTAAAGGCCATGTCCAGTCAAAAATAAAGTTAAGCTATAAATGTTTATCACCCCCCCCCAACCTAGCTTTCCCCATTACTAATTTATTCAAAGATGACCCTGAAGTCTTCCAAACCTGACCTGGTCCCTCGTGCTCTTCCTCTGCTCTGGTTGTGGCTGTCAGTAAAAGCGTGACGCCATGTCACGTCCTGACGAAACGAGCTTGATACAGGAGCAGGGCTGGAGAGGGACATTTTATAACTAAACTTTCATTTTGACTGGACTTGCCCTTTAATTCTCCTTTGAAGAAGATCTTCCATTTTCTATTTCTCAGATTGGACTGTATATTTTATTACAGGCCCATTATGTTGTTTATTCTGTCTCCATTTGCATTTTCCCTTCTGGAAGGAGATTTACTTCCATCGCCGTTCTGCAAATTTGTATTCTTGATATTGTTCCTTAATAATCAATCAGCTTCTGACTGCTGCTCTGAATCATCCTTTCTGGCACGAGCCTGATGAAGCCTTTTATAGGCAATTTCTAATCAAAGAATTAACTTTATGACTTTTTCTTCTTTCCCTGTCTGGGAACAGTCTAGAAATGTGGGTGGTGGCCCTTTCCATCTACCCTGGGGCTGCGTGTACAGTTCAACCAACTATAAGGCCTCGGTACAACTTTGCTCCTATCTTCCAGACCGGCATACGACTGATTAATAACTGGTGGTGTGGTGTTCTTGGCTGAGGAACAGAGTTAACTTTTTTGTACCTAAAGCAATGACAATGACGGAACTTCAACAGGCCGGTGATGCTGACCCCAACCTCAGCTTGTTATTGACACAATTCGGTCTTAAAAACTGGACCTTCCTTCAGACTGAATCCCGAGTACGATGGCCTACACACAGAGAGCTTCCCTACAGGCATTCTTCAATGCCCCACACAATCTTTCCATTTCTGATTCCAACCTTCTACTGCGCGACCATCGTCTTGTCATTCCCGCCCAACTTCAAGCCAGAATAATTGATCTTGCCATGAGGCCATAGGAATTGTGAGAACAAACAGCTTCTGCCAGAGAAGTTTTGGTTCCCAGGAACTGATGCAAAAGTTGAGGCATGCATAGAATCTTGTCATGGCACTTGCTGCCTGAGACAAGCTTTTCAATGCCACACTTTGCATTGCCATGGCTTTGCTGGTTGCTCCTTTAATGTTTTGTTGATCAAATTACTTCTTTTATAGCCTGTGCTATATATGTTGGTTCAACTATTACAACACATTAGAATACCATAATTGTTGTATTACACTGTATTATAAAGAATAAGAGAAAAGTTGTAGCCTGCCACCAGGTCAAGCCCCTAACAAGCTAACTAGCATAACTAGGCTTACCTAGCTAACAAACTAAAGCTAACCTAATCATAAAAAATGTTGAAGTGAGTTGAAGCACTCAACTTCAAGGTACCGTGCATTAGAGTAATGCGGGCCCTCTTCTTCTTTGGGCGGGGTGCCGCCTGAGACAAATGTCTCACTCTGCCTTAATTGTAGAGTGGGCCCTGAATCTGTATACCTTGGTCAAGCCACTATTGATGTTTCATTACTGTGCACCACTACAGATGAACGCTGCCTCATAGCCCATGGACTGCGGTTAGTGTTGACTCTATTCCAACAATCCTTGGCATTCCTTGGTATTGGCGCTATGGACACAAGGATTTGCAACAAGTTTTAGATAAAGTTTGGACTAGATGGACGTATGTCTTTATACAACCTCAATACTATGTTACTATGTAACTGTATACAGACATTATTGGTAGGGTATAAAGGTTGGACTAGATGGACGTATGTCTTTATACACCTCCAATACTATGTTTACTATGTAACTGTTATACAGACATTATGGGTAGGGTATAAAGGTTGGACCTAGATGTGACGTATGTCTTATACTCAACCTCCAATACTATGTTACTATGTAACTTTATACGACTTATGGGTAGGGTATAAAGGTTGGACTAGATGGACGTATTTCTTTTTTTAACACCTCCATACTATGTTACTATGTACTGTTATACAGACATTATGGGTAGGGTATAAAGTTGACTAGATGACGTATGTCTTTTTACAACCTCCAATACTATGTTACTATGTAACTGTTATACAACATTATGGGTAGGGTTAAAGGTTAGACTAGATGGAACGTTGTCTTTATACAATCTCCATAATATGTTACTATGTAACTTTTACAGACATATGGGTAGGGTATAAGGTTGGACTAGATGGACGTATGTCTTTATACAACCTCCAATACTATGTTACTATGTAACTGTTATACAGACATTATGGGTAGGGTATAAGGTTGACTAAGATGGACGTATGTCTTTATACAACCTCCAATACTATTTTACTATGTAACTGTTATACACGAACTATGATGGTAGGGTATAAAGGTTGGACTAGATGGACGTATGTCTTTATACAACCTCAATCCTATGTTACTATTTAACTGTTATCACAACATTATGGGTAGGGTATAAGGTTGGACTAGATGGACTTATGTCTTTATACAACCTCCAATACTATGTTACTATGTAACTGTTATACAGACATTATGGGTAGGGTATAAAGGTTGGACTAGATGGAGTATGTCTTTAATAACAACCTCCAATACTATGTTACTATGAACTGTTATACAGACATTATGGGTAGGGTATAAAGGTTAGCCTAGAATGGACGTATGTCTTTATAAACATCCAATACTATGTTATATGTAACTGTTATACAGACATTATGGTAGGATTATAAAGGTTGGACTAGTGGACGTATGTCTTTATACATACAACCCTCCAATACTATGTTACTATGTAACTGTTATACAGACATTATGGGTAGGGTATAAAGGTTGGACTAGATGGACGTATGTCTTTATACAACCCCCAATACTATGTTACTATGTAACTGTTATACAGACATTATGGGTAGGGTAAAAGTGTTGGACTAGATGGACGTATGTCTTTATACAACCTCCAATACTATGTTACTCTGTAACTGTTTACAGACATTATGGGTAGGGTATAAAGGTGGACTAGGTGGACGTATGTCTTTATACAACCTCCAATACTATGTTACTATGTAATGTTATACAGACATTATGGGTAGGGTATAAAGGTTGGACAGATGGACGTATGTCTTTATACAACCTCCAATACTATGTTACTATGTAACTGTTTAACAGACATTATGGGTAGGGTATAAAGGTTGGACTAGATGGACGTACGTCTTTATACAACCTCCAATACTATTTACTATGTAACTGTTATACAGACATTAATGGGTAGGGTATAAAGGTTGGACTAGATGGACGTAGTCTTTATACAACCTCCAATACTATGTTACTATGTAACTGTTATACAGACATTATGGGTATGTATAAAGTTGGACTATATGGACGTATGTCTTTATACAACCCCAATCCTATGTTACTATTTAACTGTTATACAGACATTATGGGTAGGGTATAAAGGTTGGACTAGATGGACGTATGTCTTTATACAACCTCTAATACTATGTACTATGTAACTGTTATACAGACAGTATTGGTAGGGTATAAAGGTTGGACTAGATGGACGTATGTCTTATTACAACCTCCCAATACTATGTTACTATGTAACTGTTATACAGACATTAGGGGTAGGGTATAAAGGTTTGGACTAGGTGGACGTATGTCTTTATACAACCTCCAATACTATGTTACTATGTAACTGGTTATACAGACATTATGGGTAGGGTATAAAGGTGTTGGACTAGATGGACGTATGTCTTTATACAACCTCCATACTATGTTACTATGTAACTGTTATACAGAATTATGGGTAGGGTAAAAGGTTTGGACTAGATGACTTCGTCTTTATACAACCTCCAATACTATGTTTCTATGTAACTGTTATACAACATTATGGGTAGGGTATAAAGGTTGGACTATGGAACGTACTTCTTATACAACCTCCAATACTATGTTACTATGTAACTGTTATAACAGACATTTGGGTATGGTATAAAGGTTGGACTAGATGGACGTACGTCTTTAAACAACCCCAATACTATGTTCACTATGTAACTGTTATCCAGACATTATGGGTAGGGTATAAGGTGGACTAGATGGACGTATGTCTTTACAACCTCTAATACTATGTTATATGTACTGTTTACAGACATTATGGGTAGGGTATAAGGTTGGACATAGGATGTATGTCTTTATACAACCTCCAATCTATGTCTATGTCTGTTATACAGACATTTGGGTAGGTATAAAGGTTGGACTATTGGCGTATGTCTTTATACCAACCTCCATACTATGTTACTATGTAACTGTTATACAGACATTATGGGTAGGGTATAAAGGTTGCACTAGATGGACGTATGTTCTTTATACAACCTCCAATACTATGTTACTATGTAACTGTTTACAGACATTATGGTAGGTATAAAGGTTGGACTGATGGACGTATGTCTTTAATCACAACCTCCAATACTATTACTATGTAACTGTTATCAGACATTATGGGTAGGGTAATAAAGGTTGGACTAGATGACGTATGTCTTTATACAACCTCCAATACTATGTTACTATGTAACTGTTATACAGACATTATGGGTAGGGTAAAAAAGGTTGGACTAGATGGACGTATGTCTTTATACAGCCTCCAATACTATGTTACTATGTAACTGTTATACAGACATTTGGGTAGGGTATAAAGGTTGGACTGATGGACGGATGTGTTTTAAACCTCCAATACTAGTTATTATGTAACGTTATACAGAATTATGGGTAGGGTATAAAGGTTTACAACATCTTTCAGTATGTTGGGATTTTACTATGTTTTTGTACCCAGATTTTATATCTTTTTAATTTTTTAAATAGAACCTTTGTAAATAATTTGTCCATGAGATAAATTTTTACGTTTAAAAAAAAAAAATTGCACTTTTAAGGGCAGCAACATGTAGGCTGAACTATAACTCACAGTATTTCTTTACACACCATTGTTAATGGATTAAAAACCTCTCCTTTGCTTGTTATGTCCCCATGTCACATTCTGTAATCACACATTTACATAGCCTGTGTCAACCAATCAGATGTTATAATTGACCAGACTAGTTAAGCTGGTACACACCAGCATAATTTTCGGGCTGACCGACCAATCCACGGCTATCGGTTGGCCGAATATCTGCTGGTGTGGGCAGCCTGCCGTGACAGACCTTGGTCCCCACTTCGTCCGATTCGGAAATCACGCACGATCACGCGGCCCCCTATGACCGACAGTCATTTGTTCTGGTCTACCGCTCACAGCGAACGCTCAGTCGAGACAAAATCCTGCATGTTGTACCCAGCCTAAAGCTGGCCATACACGGGCAGACATTGGAAGGATTTGAGATTTCTATCTAATGTCTAAAGCACATTGTACAAGCAGCGGTTTTTATCTTGAGATGTTCCTATCTGGCCCATTCATTTTGTGATCTCAATTGATCGTATGAAAGAATGGGCTAGGCGTTCTAGATAGATTGGACATTTATCTTATGAGAGATTGACATCTGTCTAATATCTACGTATGGATGGGCACCTTAAGAGTTAACATTTAATTGGTGACTGCAGATTACTGTCAAATTTTAACCTCTTATTACACAAACCCCTCTGACTTTATACTAAATACTGATCTGATCTTTTTATGAGAATTTTGCATGTTCTGTGACGTTTAGTTCCCCTTTAATATTCCAGCCCATTGAATTATTCTATGCAAATGGTGTTGCTCCAAATGATTCCAAATAAAGACAGTCAGTGTGGTTTACATTATTTCATTACATTACATTACATTTTTATTGCCCCTGTTGTGCTGCCCCATAGGTAACAATGAATCTTATTTTAGTCGCCTACAAGTTTGCAGCTCCAGATCTCTATTATGCATCTCCAAGAGAGCCCCAGACAGAGCGTTAACAGTAGCAGAGAGGAGGGGCAGGGAGCTAGCTGGTAGGCTGTGCTTTGTGCCTGCCTTACTGGGAGTGATCTAGGGCAGGGATGCTCTTACAATTTCTTGGCATTCAGCAGTTTGTTTTTCTCTGCCTTTCACTTTACAGAGACAGGACGGCCCTTCGCTCCACTAGGGATTACAACTCTATCCTGTAGCCCAGGATCTGGGGCTTATCCCCCCTCTACCATCCCACCAACACCCCCCTGGCTTTCCTATTGTTTCCATTGCTGGAAGGAGATTCGCTTCTGTTCCCAGTGGTAAGTCCACATGATCCCTTTAGGATTTGCCTGGTCCATGAAAATTCTGCAGGGCTGAATGTCTGTGTAAGGGATGGGTTGATTTGTCAGCTATGCGGTCCAGAACTTGTTGGATGTTCCAGAGCGGGATTGGTATTGGGATCTGATGTGTCGGGAGGTGATACAGCTGTTTGGGTGATCAGGCTGGAGACTTTTCTGCAGTCATTGTTGGTTTTGAAAGTATCTGTCAATGCAGTTTATGTAGAAATATTGCTATTGACCCTGACTTATCCTTTAATTGGTATTGGCGCACCTATTGCTTGTGTATTTTGTCCAATGGACTTTTGGTACTTTCAGGGTTAAGCTGTCAGGGACCCTGTTGCTTTAAGACCGTCCAATATCCCATTATTACAGGATCTCTAATACCGTTCTGTTATTGACCAGGAATCCATTTACATTGTGCTGCCTTTGCTTGTCTTGTTTGTACTTTAACAAAGTGCTCCCCCCCCCTTGTTATTGTTTGCCCAAATCCGCTAAACGTTTGCTAATTCTATAATACCCGCCCCCGCCGAGGGGCGTTTTCGTTGGCTGCACTGTCCCTTTAAATTAACCCCTTCAGCGTGAGGAGGTCTCCATGCCAATTTGCAGAATGCTGGCAAAGCGCCTACGGTGCCCCTATGGATACAAAAACCCTTATCATTGGGGATGGACCAGCTGTAGCTTTAAACACATTGCTGCATTTGTTCTAATCCCCACACATTTTGCATTTGCTATGATCTGTAACAGCCTTTAAGGGTTAATCCCCGATCAACATGAATGGAACAAAACTGTCACTTGTAGGTTTATTGTGGTATTTTTTATTGGCAAAACCGAAATATTGTGTTAACTTTTCCCTTTGTGGTATCATAAAGCAATACCGGTACCTTTGCGATCTACAAGGTCTAAACCGCCACTTTCTAGCTGACTGGGCATTCTGGAAATGTAGTTTTGTTTATTCTGCTATAAATCCAGTTGGCTAGTTGGCAAACTATTTTGGGGGAAAAAACGCTGATGATAATCCCAAACTTTTAAAGAAACAAGGGATGGAAGTCCCTGTGCCTCGGAACAGACACACATCACACACCACAACACACCACACACACCAAATGACTGTATAGAACAGCTGGGTGTTTGAAGCGAGAGACATTCCCTGGAATCTTGCCTCGTTTTCCTTTGTATTGTTTGAGCTGTCAGAGCGATGGGGCCTGGTTTGGGGGTCTGTAGGATATTAGAACTCTCCAAGGGGGTGAGAGACACCAAAACAAAATTCTTTTTATTAGAGGGATGCCAGTAAACTGTACCGGATTTGTAACTGACTGAGCATTGTGGGATTTGAAGTTCACCATTATTAGATTGTTTTTATCTCTGACCTTTGCTTTGGTATTTATTCTGTCATTTGGTTCCTGTCATGGATCCATAACTTCCTGCAGGATAGTAAAGCGAAAACACATTCACTGCTAGTAGAGCGCGTGGTTCTGTTTGGGGGGGTCTGTCTAAAGACAGCCGAATAGAATGTCACCTGTGTGTTATTGAAAGGAGACCACTGTGTATCAAGCTGTCATTTTATTGACCGTAAGATACCGTGACATGCCAGCAGCCTTAATAGGGCGGCCAACGGATTATGGCCACTTAACCGCAGGTCGTGTCTCTGCGCTTTAGATGCTTCGTATTTTTCATCTCCGTTTGGACGAGATCAGTTTGAGGTTGAAATCTGCTGTGACCAGATCCATTCGCGCTTTTAACGCCGACTACAAAGTTGTTTCGGTAAATCACCAGAGACGATTTTCCGGCTTTATCAATAAAAAGTGTCCCTGGAAAGGCTCATTTCTTACGATGGAGTCGCAGAGTTTTTCCTGTTCCATTCAGAAGATTAAACCCCCCCGAACATTTGGGTAGAGATTTCTTTCTCTTTAACCGTTAGTAGTTAACATCCTGGTAATTCACATTGGCCGGCTGTTATTTCCTTATAAATTCTCTGGTGCTTTGCTAGAAAGTCCCAGAATGATGTAGGTGTAGGGGCCACAATGTTGTATCGGGGCCAATCATATAAAAGAGCCGTGTGTGTGCATTTGTGGTATACAATATATCATATATATATAGTAATACTCTATAATAATAATAATATATGTATAATAATATATAAATAATAATAAATAATATTATATATATATAATAATATATATAGAAAATTAATAATATAATTATCGTATATAATACTATATAAATATAATAATATAAGTATATTTCAGAATCCCTGCTATATAAGGGCCAGTAAAAACTAACCATTAAAAAGGCTTCAGTTATTTCAAGTCTTGTTGGTTGCGTGAGATTCCATGGTGCGTCATCAGACCTGATCCAGTTACCGTAAAGGCTTGAGTGTTTATATTTGCAGATGATGGTAAAAACAGCCTGGGACTGGCTATGAAATCATTTCGTGATTGAGTGAGGATACTTCTTCCCTTTAAGAAACATTACTGCTGCAGGTCACAGCGAGTAGGGACTCATGTACTGTCGTCTATAATGTGGTCCAGACGTCCCACACTGTGTAATCTAATTGTCTAACTAAACTGCAGTGTCCACCATTATCTCTGCGGGGGGCACTGTCACCTCCATCCACCGAGAGCCCATTATAGGGAAGAATAGAAAGTAATTTTCTTTCGCTGTGTTTTGCACTTTATTAATTGCAGTAAAATACGACTGATTATAGATTACCAAAAGGCATTCCGTAGTGTTAGCATTTTAGTCCTATGTGTTTTTGACCACTAGGGACAACTCTTTGTTTCACTTTGGTTTGCTCGTGCAAGCATAGGCAACTCCCGACTAAAGTGTGGCCATATTCGTGTACAAGCGGATGGTCCCTCCCAGCTTTCCCGTCAGGAAAAAAAAATTGTACTTTTAACGGACAAAATCAGACAATACCGGATCGTACAACTGGGATTGTAGCATGTATGGCCACCAAATATCTGCAATGACATGGGGAAATCTGAGCTCTTTCGAAGTAAGACACTGTAAATTATATCCTTTAAACAGGCGTATTTTAATCATCGCTGATTAGCTACTCGATATTAGTATCACACACTTTGTATTATAGACAATAATTCAATATAGCAAATCAGAGAAGAGTTTTCAGTATTTCTGTGAATCGGTAACCAGTCTTATACTCTGTTATGTTTTTGTTAACTTCTGGTGACTTGTAATATTCTTATATTTTACACTGATGTTTCTCCTATATAAAAAGCTCCTACGTTGTAAAATTCTGTCTCAACAAAGGATTGAATCGTCTATTCCCTTTGTATTAGTGAACAACTGAATTTCAACACACACGCACCCGAAGGCGTGACGTGGGTTATATAGTATTGTGGTTATATTTAGAAATGTCAGTATCATTAAACTTCATTAATCCGTAGAGGGAGTTCCGGTGTATAATGTAGTGCCATCTTCTCACCTTGTGCATTTCCGAGCCACAGCACCTCCTATACTTCCTATATATATGATAGGTTCGGCTCTGTAATAGGTTTGTGCTAGGAGATTACTGTTACGGTTCCAAAGCTCAATAAACACATTTCTCTTTTTCGCTTGATGCTGATCCTGAGGATTAGAATCTAAATCGCTAGCAGAGCTTGCCAACTCCAATACATTACACGCAGGTCCGTGTACCTTGGCACGCTAATTAGAGCTTTGTAACCGGGATTGTGTGAAAGGCTCCCCCCGAAAATAATAATTATACCGGCAACGGAAACAAGTGGATTAAGCAGATTTACTGGCAATTTTTTTTTAAAGATGAAGAGGTAATGATGCATGGACAATTTGTTATTTAATAGCAAAGTGCACAGATTTGGGGTGTATAAATTGTAAGCTGTTTCACGTCACGGAACAACATGAATGGAATAAACTGATGGAAAGTTGTATAGCATGTGATACTATATTAGTAATCAAATCATAAGACCAGGTTTTAATTATCCCTGAAACTTCCAGTTAAAATGATATATCACTGGCTTTCCTAAGTGATTCCTAACTAAAGATACACAATAAACATTTGCTACAGAAATCCCTGCAGTTACTGCCCCCTATCCTAGATCAGTGACCTCAGACATGCTCAGTTCATCCAGAGAAGAAAAGCTGTAATTTCGTAGTTAAAAAATATTATTGATTTCAAGTGTGGATCTTCAGTTAGAAATGAATTAGAAAGATTTATTAAAAGACAGGGAGATTTAATTTTGGCCCCAACCAATCAAATATTATTTAACAATTGAAAGCTAACATCTGATTGGTTGGGGCAAAATTAGCACAGTTTTTTACGATAACTTTTTTATTCAATAGTCCTGAGAGAGTTTGATGCAATAAGGTATAAAAGTTGGTCAATGCTATAAATGTAAAGCAACCGATTAGATGCTAGCTTTTGGTGGGTTAGAGGAGTAGAAGATGTCTAATTAGTTGCTATAGATTAAAACCTAAAAACACAGGGTTTCAATGGTCTTCTCGATTACGTTAGGGTGTCAAACTTGCAAGTTTAACAATCCTGGATTGCAAGGCAAACTTAACATTTAAATCTATACGGAAAAAAACCCAGGCCTCCTATTAAGGAAAGAAGTCTTTAGAATGCGGAGAGTTACAGTTTTGACATCATCATCTAGTAGAAACATGCATAGAAACGCGATAAGATGATAAATTATCTTCTGACTGTCACCGGCCGTCACAATGTTTTTTTTTTTTAATAAACAATTTAATTCATAAATCACATTCTGCAGCCTACACAAAAATCCATATTGATAGTCTGGCGCTAGATCTCTGTATAGAAATGTGGGGGTGTGGGTAATGTTGGATCGCAGCAGAATTACTCTCACCCCGGACACCTACAGTATGAATTCCATAGCCATCCTACAGTTGCTTGGCTGCATACTTGCAAAGACAGCGTTGTGGCTGCGGCATGCATCTGAACTCTTTACTCATTAACCCTGCAGGGTATTTTTATTTTATTAAGGGCCCTTTGTTTACTGAGATCACCGCCTTTTACAGAAGTTAGAATTTAAAGGGTAGTTAGTCCCCCAGTTATGACAACACATTGCTTTAATATATTACTAATTATGACGTTAGAAGACGTAGACAGATACTTAACTAATTCATGTTTGTCGTAGTATGTGCTGCATTATCATCCATAGACCCAAAGGAACGGCCCCATCTAGTGGAGAATATTGGTGTGGTACTGAGTTCAAAACTGCTGGATTGGGTTCCTGTGTTTATTGTATAGGACTGAGATCTAATGGGGTTTCAATGGAAGTAATGGAGACTTTCAGGAAGAAGTTCTTATCGTTAAAAATGGTGCTAATTTTGCCCCAACCAATCAGATCTTAGTTAACAGTTGAAAGCTAACATCTGATTGGTTGGGTCAAAATTAGCACCAATTTTTAACAATAAGAACTTTATTTGAATCTCCCGTTTGTGTTTGTTAAATCCTGATTGGTGCTTCTCCTTCCTTTGTCAGTAAATGGTAAGGCGGTGATTGTTGCAAGTTATAGTTCAGCGATGTTCTCATCCAACCACTTTCTAAATGTTCAGGTGTGGCACACACACAAGCAGATGGCTCTTTTAACCTCTCCCGTGCCAGTGGAGTCTGTGGCTGATTGAAGAGCCAAGTGTTTTTCGCCGACCTTTGAATGGAAAACATTTCAGTGCAAGTCTGCACGATGCACAGGGATAAAAGGGAACCATGAATGATTTCCACCCAGGGGACAGGCAATAAGCAGAGATCTAAGTGCAGATGAAAAGCAATGCGGAGATGAGAGAAAGGGAAAATGTCTTTGACTGTAAAGGATTTAATACTTCCAGCTCAGCAGAGACAGATTGTATGGCACCACTGCAGTGAAGGAACAAGTGACAGATAAAGGTCTGGGTACTATAGACTGAGGGATCTCACCTACCTCCTTATATAAGGATGCCGTATATTAGGTCTGGGTACATATTGACTGAGGGATCTCACCTACCTCCTTATATAAGGGATGCAGTATATTAGGTTTTGGTACATATAGACTGAGGGGGTCTCACCTACCTCCTTATATAAGGGATGTAGTGTATTAGGTTTGGGTACATATATAGACTGAGGGGTCTCACCTACCTCCTTATATAAGGGATGCAGTATATTAGGTTTGGGTACATATAGACTGAGGGATCTCACCTACCTCCTTATATAAGGGATGCGCGTATATTAGGTCTGGGTACATATAGACTGAGGGATCTCACCTACCTCCTTATATAAGGGATGCAGTATATTAGGTTTGGGTACATATAGACTGAGGGATCTCACCTACCTCCTTATATAAGGTGCATAGTATTTAGGTTTCGGTGTGTATAGACTGAGGGGGTCTCACCACCTCCTTATATAAGGGATGTAGTATATTAGGTTTTGGTACATATATAACTGGGGGTCTCACCTACCTCCTTATAATAAGGGATTCAGATATTAGGTTTGGACCCAAACCCAATATACTGCATCCCCTATATAGGAGGTAGGTGAGACCTCTCAGTCTATATACACCAAACCTAATATACTGCATCCCTATATAAGGAGGTAGGTGAGACCCCACAGTCTATATATGTACCAAACCCAATATACTACATCCCTTATATAAGGAGGTAGGTGAGACCCCCTCAGTCTATATACACCCAAACCTAATATACTGCATCCCTTATATAAGGAGGTAGGTGAGATCCCTCAGTCTATATACACCCAAACCCAATATACTGCATCCCCTGTATAAGGAGGTAGGTGAGACCTCTCAGTCTATATACACCCAACCCCAATATACTGCATCCCCTATATAAGGAGGTAGGTGAGATCCCTCAGTCTATAACACCCAAACCCCATATACTGCATCCCCTATATAAGGAGGTGTGAACCCCTCAGTCTATTACAACCAACCCAATATACTGCATCCCCTATATAAGGAGGTACATGAGACCTCTCAGTCTATATACACCCAAACCCAATATACTGCATCCCCTATATGAGGAGGTAGGTGAGACCTCTCAGTCTATATACACCCAAACCTAATATACTGCTCCCTTATATAAGGAGGTAGGTGAGACCCCCTCAGTCTATATATGTACCAAAACCTAATATACTACATCCCTTATATAAGGAGGTAGGTGAGACCCCCTCAGTCTATACACACCGAAACCTAATATACTGCATCCCTTATATAAGGAGGTAGGTGAGATCCCTCAGTCTATATGTACCCAAACCTAATATACTGCATCCCTTATATAAGGAGGTAGGTGAGATCCCTCAGTCTATATGTACCCAGACCTAATATACGGTACATATAGACTGAGGGATCTCACCTACCTCCTTATATAAGGGATGCAGTATATTAGGTCTGGGTACATATAGACTGAGGGATCTCACCTACCTCCTTATATAAGGGATGCAGTATATTAGGTTTATTAAGGTTTCGGTGTGTATAGACTGAGGGGGTCTCACCTACCTCCTTATATAAGGGATGTAGTATATTAGGTTTTGGTACATATATAGACTGAGGGTCTCACCTACCTCCTTATATAAGGGATCAGTATATTAGGTTTGGGTGTATATAGACTGAGAGGTCTCACCTACCTCCTCATATAGGGGATGCAGTATATTGGGTTTGGTGTATATAGACTGAAGGTGTCCATGTACCTCCTATATAGGGGATGCAGTATATTGGGTTGGTTGTATATAGACTGAGGGGTCTCACCTACCTCCTTATATAGGGGATGCAGATATTTGGGTTTGGGTTTATATAGACTGAGGGATCTCACCTACCTCCTTATATAGGGGATGCAGTATATTGGGGTTGGGTGTATATAGACTGAGAGGTCTCACCTACCTCCTTATACAGGGATGCAGTATATTGGGTTTGGGTGTATATAGACTAGGGATCTCACCTACCTCCTTATATAAGGGATGCAGTATATAGGTTTGGGTGTATATAGACTGGGGGGTCTCACCTACCTCCTTATATAAGGATGTAGTATATTGGGTTTTGGTACATATATAGACTGTGGGGTCTCACCTACCTCCTTAATAAGGGTGCAGTATATTAGGTTTGGTGTATATAGACTGAGAGGTCTCACCTACCTCCTCATATAGGGGATGCAGTATATTGGGTTTGGGTATTCCCTTTAACAGGGTCTATTCAGATCATTGCTGCCAAGAGGGCATCCATTTAGGATTTCCTCACATATGTAACCATCCCTATTTTATGGTAAATATGGGAGCGGTGAGATTTCAGCAACATCCCTTTTCATGTAGCCATGAATTAAAGGGCATGTAAACTGAAAAGTGACTTTGCCTAATCTTAATTTAAAATGAATGTATGTAAGAAACCCACACTGAAGTGTGTGTGTGTTGCTGCATGCCTTTATCCAGTACATTTTATGCTGGACTCAGTATCCCACTTTCTCCTAACTGATTCCTCCTTCATTCTGACCTGTGAGGGCAAGCATGCTCAGTAATCACTATGAGGCAGCACCAGGAGAAGGAATTTCCACCATGCAATTCACACATTCCAAAAAATGGTACGGTGATAATTGGGAAGAATTGTAGTTTTCAGTAATGGTCAAAAAGTTGAATAAGATATATGAGTTATAAGAAATATGGAAAGATAAAACATTATGATGAGTAGAAGAGTATAATTATAACAGTGATTATAGTGAGAAGCAAGGTGGTGCCAGCTAGCACTTGGGCCCTTTAAGAAATCAAACCATGAGATGTTCCTCCCACTAATGGCCATTCCGTCTCTGTAATTGTTATTATTTATAGAAAGTTAATGATCAGTTACAGGCGTGAAATTAGAGCTTTATAAACAAAGTGACCTTATTAAGATGAACCTGGAATTAGTTCATTGTTTTCTGTTCAGCCATGTACAGTAGCTGGTAATATTGATATGTACATATTCAATGTGGTATGTGGTAGGAAGAGAGCCCGAAACAGAATGAATACCTGAAATTGACCACCCATCAGTCTATATACACCCAACCCCAATATACTGCATCCCATATATAGGAGGTAGGGTGAGACCTCTCAGTCTATATACACCCAAACCCAATATACTGCATCCCCTATATAAGGAGGTAGGTGAGATCCCTCAGTCTATATACACCCAAACCCAATATACTGCATCCCCTATATAAGGAGGTAGGTGAGACCTCTCAGTCTATATACACCCAAACCCAATATACTGCATCCCCTATATAAGGAGGTAGGTGAGACCTCTCAGTCTATATACCCCAAACCCAATATACTGCATCCCCTATATAAGGAGGTAGGTGAGACCTCTCAGTCTATATACACCCAAACCCAATATACTGCATCCCTATATAAGGAGGTAGGTGAGACCTCTCAGTATCTATACACCCAAACCCAATAACTGCATCCCCTATTAAGGAGGTAGGTGAGACCTCAGTCTATATACACCCAAACCCAATATACTGCATCCCCATATAAGGAGGTAGGTGAGACCTCCTCAGTCTATATACAACACCCCAATATACTGCATCCCCTATATAAGGAGGTAGGTGAGACCTCCAGTCTATTATACAACCAACCCAATATACTGCATCCCCTATATAAGGAGTAGGTGGATCCCTCAGTCTATATACAACCCAAACCCAATATACTGCATCCCATAGATAAGGAGGTAGGTGAGACCTCTCAGTCTATATACACCCAACCCAATATACTGCATCCCTATATAAGGAGGGAGGGGAGATCCCTCAGTCATATACACAACCACCCAATATACTGCATCCCCTATATAAGGAGGTAGGTGAGACCTCTCAGTCTATATACACCCAAACCCATATACTGCATCCCCTATATGAGGAGGTAGGTGAGACCTCTCAGTCTATATTAACCCAAAACCTAATATACTGCATCCTTATTATAGGAGGTAGGTGAGACCCCACAGTCTATATATACCAAAAACCCAATATACTACATCCCTTATAAGGAGGTAGGTGAGACCCCTCAGTCTATATACACCCAAACCTAATATACTGCATCCCTTATATAAGGAGGGTAGGTGAGATCCCTCAGTCTATATACACCAAACCCAATATACTGCTCCCCTGTATAGGAGGTAGGTGAGACCCTCCAGTCTATATACACCAACCCCAATATACTGCATCCCCTATATAAGGAGGTAAGTGAGATCCCTCAGTCTATATACACCCAAAACCCAATATACTGCATCCCCTATATAAGGAGGTAGGTGAGACCCTCAGTCTATATACACAACCCTAATACTGCATCCCCTTATAAGGAGGTAAGAGACCTTACTATATACACCCAAACCATATACGCATCCCCTATATAGGAGGTAGGTGAGACCCTCTCAGTCTATATACACCAAACCTATATACTGCATCCCTTATATAAGGAGGTAGGTGAGACCCCAGTCTATATATCCAAAACCCAATATACTCATCCTTATATAAGGAGGTAGGTGAGACCCCTCAGTCTATATAACCAACCTAATATACTGCATCCCCTATATAAAGGTAGGTGAGATCCTCAGTCTATATACACCCAAACCCATATACTGCATCCCCTATAAGGAGGTAGGTGAGACCTCTAGTCTATATACACCCAACCCCAATATACTGCATCCCTATATAAGGAGGTAGGTGAGACCTCAGTCTATATACACCCAAAACCCAATATACTGCATCCCTTATATAAGGAGGTAGGTGAGACCCTAGTCTATATACAACCAACCCATATACTGCATCCCTTATATAAGGAGGTAGGTGAGACCCTCAGTCTATATAACCCAAAACCAATATACTGCCATCCCCTATATAGGAGGTAGGTGAGACCCTCAGTCTATTAACCCAAACCTAATATACTGCATCCCTTATATAAGGAGGTAGGTGAGATCCCTCAGTCTATATATGTACCCAAACCTAATATACTCATCCCTATATAAGGAGGTAGGTGAGACCCCTCAGTCTATATGTACACACCAACATATACGGCATCCCTTATATAAGGAGTAGGTGAGATCCCTCAGTCTATATGTCCAAAACTAATATAATGCAATCCCTTATATAAGGAGAGGTAGAGATCCCCAGTATATATGCTACCAGACCTAATATAC
>JAACNH010005018.1:0-21802 GCA_019447015.1 Hymenochirus boettgeri | reverse complement strand
ACCGTTCACACTACTCATTTTTGTGTGTTCATTTTTGCAGCAGTTTAGTGCGATAACGCATTCAATAAAAGTCATGGGGAAGAGGAAAAAAAATGCCTAAATCCCATTTAACCCACAAAATGCACTAAAACTCACGCATAAAAAAGGCACAAAATGCAAAGCAAATGCATTAAACATATGCGAAACTGCTTTTTTTCATTGTGGTTAGTCTGAACGTGCCAGTCTGTTAGTGTCACTTCTTTAATAAATCCCATTAAGTCATAATTCATAAACATTAGGGGGAGATGTGTACTTTGGGGGTAAATGGAGTTACCTCACGCTTGTTTATATCAGGTTTACATGGGGTTAACTCCAGTTTTCCGTGGCCTGTGCCATTTCCTCTTAATGGCACCGTGGCCAATGCAAGAAAAAAAACTAATTTTTTTTAGCACGAAAACTAACGTGATTTCAATGGTGCCGCTATCTCCGCACTCTCTCCCTGCCTCGTTCACGCGATGCATAACTCACGCTAACTGAGTACTGCATCATAGAAACTCGCAGGAAGAGAAGCACGGAGGTAAAATTGGATCTCTCCTTAGGGTTCTAACAGAAACAATTCTGGGTGCAACTCTCTGAAAGTAACAAATG
This sequence comes from Hymenochirus boettgeri, assembly GCA_019447015.1. Taxonomy (NCBI): domain Eukaryota; kingdom Metazoa; phylum Chordata; class Amphibia; order Anura; family Pipidae; genus Hymenochirus; species Hymenochirus boettgeri. Next base: position 21,175 of record JAACNH010005018.1, on the reverse strand, counting down.
GTGAAATCTTCCATTCAATCCATCACCACACACGTTGAGGGATATCATGGTTTCAAAGACATTGAAATCAAGAAATCAGTCGACCAAAAATCGTTATAGAAAAGGCTAAATTATTAAACCAAGCGAATGCTGGTATTCAGTAAGAGATATAATGCACGATGTTTCGAGGATAAACTACATTTATCGACAGGAAGAATAAAAATTACATTTAGCTGTAAATAGCCGATGGCAAAACTCGGCTTTTAATTGTTTCAATGGAGCTTTGGGATTTTAATTTAACATTCTTAACATAAAACAGAACATCCTCAGCACTGTAAAATGATTTAGGGATGTTGCATGATAAGTTCTAGAACTGGTGCAAGTAAATCACAATTCCCTACAACTGCATGTTTAACGCAGGTCAATAAAGGGGTCAGTGCGGCCAATGCAGGATGATATGAAAATTGCTAACATAAGCTGCATCGAAGAAGATGCTCTAGATAAATCAGCCCCTCCAATTTCCAGACTGCTTCTATGAGCTGGAAATCTCATTAAATACAGGACCTGACCAGCTTTCACGTGAAATGTGGTATAGATGCTTTACAGTAGATATGAAATAAATATATATTATATATAATATATATGGGCCCAATTTACCCTTTAGTCTTTAAGGGGGGCCTTAACATTCTTAAGGCAGCTTGCAAAGAACAGAGTCCCAGATGTATTCAGTTTGAAGAACCTGTCAAGTGATACCTTTTATTATGTCAAAATAAAATTACAGGAAGCCGGGGAAAAAACACAATCCTACGCAGAAAAAAAATATTTATAATAAAAAATAATATTAGAACTAAATCTCATTGAAATTAAGAACAAACATTTTTGCATTTGTCTCCCCCCCCCTCCCCCTTTTTTTTTTTGTTTATGCCGTGTGTGTGTGTGGGGGGGTGTTGTGGAGAAGAGGAAATATACTCATGGAAGGTTATATATGAAAGGCGCTTGAGTTTCTTATATGCAAAGTGTTGTGTAAATCCTCAAAGAGGCCTTACACATGGACTGAAATGATAGAGGTAAGAGGAACGCATTGAAAAGAAACTATGTCTTCTTTAGCTATGTTACAGAGTCACTAAACATCCTACTGTCCAATGACAATCCTATATATAATTAAAGTCTTTTAATGATATGCCCGGACCCCCCTGCGTCACGCACAATAAGCGTCCACAACAGTAGGTTCCATGGCATATCATTACATCCTTTGAAGGTAAACAATTACTGGGGGGGGTAGTTGGTGGGCCTTGAGGGGCTACTTGTAGTTATATACTGTACACATAAAATCACAAATCAGGGCCCCAATGAATAAAACATGGGCCCCTTCCACAGAACCGCTATGATTAAGTTTCAGTTTTAAGTCAAACCTGGTTTAGATTTGGAATTATCGGTTTCAGAAAAAAATCTGCAGATTCAGTCAGATCTTCATGAAACTCAAAACTTATGATCGAAAGCTCAAAAATCTAATATTAGAAAAACGGAAATTCAGAAATTTAAAAACTGTGTTCAAAAAGTGCGATTGAATCATGAAAAATTCCAGTTCCAATTGGGTTGGAAATATATTTTCAGAGCTTCCATTCGATTCCATGGAAACTACTTGTGTCTCTTATCTTAACCTGCATTCACTTTATTTAGTGAGAGGTATAGTATAATCATAGAGTAGTTCAATGTCATTTGCAGAGATCTATTTACATAGTTTTCAGTATGTCTATTTGTTTCCCAGATAGGGAGCCCCCTCAAGATGTTATATTGTCAAGTTGAGAAGAAATCCAATTAGCAAGAACATTAAACAGTTTACCATAGGGGTAATGTGATATCTAAGTAATGTTGCTAAACTGAACTTGGGGTCTAAAGAATTCCCAGCATTCTGATTGTAAAAGCAGAGTTGCGAAAGGTGAGGATCAGGGTTAATTCCTTCTATTAGATGGACTACTACTGTATTTAGCTTTGGCTAAGGCTTTTGATACAGTCCCCCATGACGACTAATGTAAAGCTGAGGTCTGTTAGGCTAGGGGGGCACATTTGTACATGGATAGAAAATTGGTTGATGAATAGGAAGCAGTGAGTAGTTGTTAATAGGGTTTCATCAATATGGACTTATTGGGGTGCCACAGGGTTCGGTGTTAGGGCCATTTCTATTTAATCTGTTTATTAATGATTTGGAAGTGGGTATTATCAGCAAGGTATGTTCTGGTTGCGGCGAACCAAACTTTGACTGTCCATAATTCCCATAATAACACCAGTACCTACTGCCTCCATCCTTCCTCAGCATTACTTAGTACAGAAGAAAAATTACTCTGACAGGTATTGGTACAGTCACAATAGCTAATAGGTTTGTGGGTCCCTTCTGGTGTGTGGAGCCAGGCTGTACTATCAGACAGTCCTTACTGCAATTATAGGGCTAATGTAGCCTATACACTGCCCAAAATCCTGTGTAGCAAATAGCACATGTACATGTATACATTTTTCTGTAGCTCTGAACATATCTTACAGTGCTTTTACATTGCTTATTATTCACATCAGGCCCTTTGCTGAAGAGCTTACAATCTAAGTATCCTATGACATACACTCACACATGTCTGTAAGTCTTTATAAAGTATGGTTTGTTGTTTCTTTACCTAATTGATAATTGCACAAGATGTCAACCTGCCGAAAACAGCCACACAGTAGCATAAGAGTAATAGACAAAATCCCCATTAATGTAATTGTAGCCTATACAGGAAACTGTAAATCAGTTTGTATCCTATAATCATCAGCAGTGAAGTTAACTTGCTAGTTCTTTTCTCTAAATATTTACGTAAAAACCATTCCGACTCAACGCAGAAAACAATGCTAGATTTTGTGCAACAAAGAGAAAAGGTACAGTTTTTTTTAATCAATGGTTAGCTTCCCCTTTGTTCTAAGATTGTGTTTATCTGTTGAGAACACAGCCGAGTATTCACAATCAACTGCAAAGAAAAAAAAGATAACCTTCTATCATGCTGTCTCCCAGTTTTAATAACACATTGCCAGCTCCTACCGCTAGAAATAAATAATATAAAAAAAATTGCAGCCGGTACAATTTATAATAGAATATGAGAATTAGCAAGGTGATTACACCAAGGATTATATACACGGTTTGCAGAAGTGATAAAGATAATGTCAAAATAATTCAAGATGGGTCATTTATGAGTGAAGTAATTACACTCCAGCCTACCTGTATCTCATTTAATACACACACACACTGGTACAAGACTAATTGAAAAGTCAGTTCCATTTAGCAAGAGGGGCAGGTGCAAAGCTTGATCACTTTTTTTCTTTCTTCATCCATATTCATCATGGTACCCTCCGGTGAGGAACATCATTCCAATACAAAGTTTTATAGCAATGGTGATGTGTTTGGAATTTTTCAGCATTCTCACTAACTCTCATAGAAATATAAACACTCTCAGCAAAAACTAATCAATAATTGTTGACAGTTGGTTTCTAGATCCCAAAAGTGCTACTCCCTGTTTTGCAATATAAACCCTCGGGGAAAGTCAACTGCATCTGTGCATAAGTCCTGGTTTTAAAAGGCTATGGAATTGAATTGGCTTGATCATTCTCCAAAACCTTTTTTATAAAGTGTCAGTTTCTTCACTATTTAACTGGCAAAACCAATGACTGCATTGACTATATTAAATATGCTTTTTAACATGGAGCACGCAGGTGGAAATTTTTGCCCGATAGACTAGCCAACTTTATAAATGTTTGAGTTGGAATGTTGTCAATTTATTTTAGAATAGAGTACAACATCATTTGGGCCAAAGTTTAATGTTGTCACTCAGCCTGCTAAAATTATTGGTCAGAACTCAACTCAAGTTTAGCTCTCCTAATGGACAAGTAGTAGTAGCGAACGTCGGTTGGGACCAAAAACTCGGCTGGTGTTACCCACCTTAGTGCTGAAGCAAATGAGCCTGGCAGAAGCAGTTTTTTAGTGCTGGCGCTCTTACAGAAATTAATTACAAATCTACCTACCTGTCACAGTTCTATGCACTGAGTTCTGCTTCCGCCCAATAAGGAAGAATGGGCAATTTAGAGCAGTGGGAAAGATCAGGGGTTAAATGTTTTTTTATGATAGATTGCCATTAGCATGTTTATATAACCTGGTAAAGTTTTTTCTAGCATAAAAATCATTGACTGATATCATACACCATCATTGTGTAAACATTATCCTAATGTCCTCTCTTGTATGCAGATCCTTAAATAGGAGCTTTCAGCCCCAGTCACCGAAAGGTTAATGGAAACTCCTCATACAACCAAAACTTGCAATGAATCTTTAAATCCAATGAATTATTTAGAAAAGGATATTTCATTCGTCTATAGGAGCATCCTGGGAATTTCTAGCAAATTTCATTAAAAATTTAGTGAAATTGTTATTTGCATATGTCTTAAAGGCATGTTCACCTCAAAGGACATTTGATATTCTTCTAAAGAAGCCACCAAATCCTAGATGGTTATACTCCCACTACCACATGTGGGGGCGCTAGATGCAAGCTTTGTACCAACATCAACAGTTCTCTTGTTACACACAGGAAGGGAATTTTCACAGCCATGGATCCTAAGCTGTACATCCAGCAATGTGGTATATTAATACAATGCAACAAATGTGATGATGCAATATATATTGGAGAAATTGGCCAAAAACTGCAAAAGAGGATGAATTCCACAGAAGTAGCATCACCCACCATGACGAGGAAAGAAACTGTTCCCTGTAGGACACCATTCCAAGCCTGGACACACCATGAAAAACCAACAAGTCCAAATCTTAAAGGGACATTTAGAACACTAAGGAAAGAAAAGCATTTGTAGCTAAAATGATCTTATTATTTGACTCTAAAACAATGGTTTGAACCAGGACATGGGATTCCTTTCACATTATGAATAATGACCTTTCACATCCTAGCTCCCCCTACCAGTTTTTTTTTTTATATATTTCTTTTTTCTGTTTTGCCCCTTTTTTCTTCTCTACCCCTTCTCTCCCTCTTTCCTTACTCTTCCTCCACATCCTATTCTCATTACCGCTTCACTATTCTTTATCTCTACTTTTTTATTACTCTAATATTCCTGTCTCGTTTTGCTTCTTATGGTTTTTTTTGTTGGTCTCCTGCCTTCTCTTCCCCCTTGCATTTCTTGACCACTTCACATATTCGTTATCTCTCCTCTCATTTTATTCTCCCCTACACTTTCCGGGCACCTTTTGCTCTTTATTTTTTTCTCTTTTTTTGTTTTTTTGTTGTTTTGCTATTATCTTTTGGAACTGGCTTTTTACTCTGTTAAACCTTTGTTAAAATTAGTACTGCTCTGACCTGATGAAGAGGGTTTAGCCCTCGAAAGCTTGTCTACTAATACAGTAAACTGTTAGTATAGAAAAATTTAGTACAAAATGATAGTACAAAGCATGCCCCCTACATAGATATTGGGCTGGCAAACTCCTTTGCTTCCTGGTTATTATCCTGGTAACCAATTTGGACAAACTTGAACTATGAACTATCCAAACTAGTTCGGTTTTCAAAAATCAAGGCTTTATTTTTGATAATTAGTGAAAATTTCATAATTATCGAATTTATGGTCCATTCCCTAACACTAGAAGTGATCGTTTGGAACACCATCAATGTGAATGTTCGTTTTCGCTAAACCTGAAATGTATCGTTCGTTTTCTGTAACCCTGAATGTAATGTTCGTTTTCACTAACCCAGGAATGTATGGGTTGCAAACAATAATCACATTTCTGCATTAATTGTATGGAATTTCTAAAGGAACAATATCAGGAAAAAAAACAAAATCACTCCTTGATCATTGTTGCATTATTTGAGAAAAAAATCGTTTATGCCAATCAATGTGTCCAGTACTTATGATAGTTGCATCTGCAATGAAGTTTAACACCTTATAAATACTACCCATTTTTTCTACAATTGCACATCTTTGACAGAGAATGGTGGAAGGCACATGTTTCAATGAACTTTCCGATACTATTGATTTATTAATGGCTTGAAGAGCCAATTAGTTTCTTTCTTTACTTTCTTCTTTTTTCTTCCCATTTATTCTTCCACTTTTATGGACTGTATCTCCCACAGTTTTTTAACTAGAGACATGAAATTCGATACAGATGTGCGGGGGATAAAGGAGAAGTGTGCTATTACCTAGGAATCCTAAGGAATCCAGAAGCGTTACCACGTTATTGACAAATTTCGTGTTATTTTTTTCATAGACTATAATGGGAACAATCCTCAAATGTGGATATTTCAAAAAACGTTTGTTTTATGATCATAAAAACAAACGGTAATACCCCCAACCCACCCACACAGACACAGGTACACCCACCTACTGACCTACCTTTCCATTCCCATGGAAGCCCTACTAAAAGGGTAACTATAGATAAAAAAATAATTTTGATAATCATCAATAAAAGTTAGTTATATGGTCATACGACAAAAACACATCCCTCAATCACACAGGGTGACACACACACCTACTAACCTACCCTTCCATTTCCGTGGCAGCCATAATTAAAGGGTAAATAAAGGGGGAAGAATTTTGTATATCCTCATAAAAGGTAGTTTTATGGTTTGTAACACACACAAAAAAGACATACCCCCTAACCAGGCCCAGGTACACACCTAGTGACTACCCTCCCATTCCATGGCAGCTAAAGGGTAACTGTAGTCGAAAAACAAATTTGACTAATCAATTAAAAGGTTGTTTTTTTTTTTAACCCCCAACTGACAGGTACACACATCTACTGATCTACTTATACATTACTGTAGCAGCTAACTTAAAGGGTAACAAAGTAAAAAAAAACTAATTTTGATCAATAATCAAAAAAGTTTTTTTTTTTTTTTTAACTTCCAACCTGATCCAGGTACACACCACCTACTATGACCTACTCTTCCATTTTCATGGCAGCCATATTTAAAGGTAACTAAATTTAAATGTTTTGGCAATCATCAACAAAATTTGTTTTTTTTAATCCCCAACGTGTCACAGGTACAACACACTACTGACTACCCTTACATAAAATTGCAGAGTAATTAAGAGTAACAAAAGTCAAATTTTTTTGAACAATCATCAAAAAAGTTTTTGTTTTTTTTTAACCCCCAAACCTCCACAGGTACACATACCTAATAGATACTTATCCATTACTGTGGCAGCGACTTTAAAGGGTAACTAAAGTAAAAAAAAACTTTGATCAATAATCATTTTTTTTTTTTTTACTTCCATCCTGATCCAGGTACACACGCCTACTGAACATCTCATTTTCATGGCAGCCACACATTTAAAGGGACACTATAGTCAAAAAAAACTATTTTGACTAAAATCTAATTTTTAAAACCCAACCTGACCCAGGTACACATATCTACTGACCTATATATATCTGTGACAGCATATAAAGGGTAACTATAGTCAAAAAAACAAATTTTAACCAAAATAAAAAAATTGTTTATTTAACCTCCACTGTGACACAGGTACACCTACTGACCTACCTCCACTGTGACACAGGTATATCGACTGACCTACCCCTTCATTACTGTGGCAGCCATACTTTAAGGGTAACTAAAGTAAAAAAATTACTAATTTTTAACAATCATCCAAAAAACTTGTTTTTTTTTAACCCCATCCTGACACAGGTACACATACCTACTGACTACCCTTCCATTTGTGGCATATTTAAAGGGTAACTATAGTTAAAAAAACAAACTGATACTCAATAATCAAAACAGTTTTTTTTTAAACTTCCAACCTGACACCGGTACACACCAAATGAGCTATCCATCATTCTGTGGCAACCATATTTAAAAGATAAGTATAGTCAAAAAAACACATTTGACCAATCATCAAAAAATTTATTTTTTTATCCTCCAACCTGCCACAAGTACACTCCAACTGGCATATCCATTCATTCCTGTGACAGCTATATTTAAAGGGTAAGTAAAAAAAAAAACAAAAGTCTTCAATATTGTTATTATTGGGTTTTAAAATCTGCAGCACGAACACACACACATCCTTTCCAAAATGCGACCTTTCAAGCCAAATTCAAAGTTTATACTGAAACTTCCCTTTCTAGTTTATATTGCTATTTGACTCTGTGATATTGTTATTTAACAAATTACTTTAATACTGATTAATTTTTATACTTATGTTCAAGCCCCTTGAATGTTCTACCATGGTTGTTTTCTTATCTTTAGAATGCACCATGGATCCTCTCATCCCTTTTTGTGGTTAAAAAATGACATTGTTCTGTTCTATTTCCTTATCAAGCCAACCAAACCATGCCAAAAAAAAGACAGAAACATTGCATTTAAAAAAAAAAATACAAAATAAAAGAAAAAGAGACCTGGAGTGCAGTTATGCTTGATAATAACAGTGTTGTTTTGGCCATAGCATGGGCTGGCATGACACTGTTGTGTGTGTGTATGGGTATTTATGTATATATATTCGTTTTTTAGGAGGAGAAGATACCAGATCACTAAATATTCACTAAAGATCAATATTTCCTATTGATCTTTATGCTGTTGATATTTGTTGAGCTATTATATCATCTCAACCGCATTGCAAGGAAGTCATGTGAGCAAATCAAATCTATGCTTTCAGGGGGGGAAAAGTTGTATAAATTTAGTAGACGAGTCTTGTATTCCAGTTAATGGTAAAGAAAATAAACAAATCTTTGAAACTTGAATAGAAGATTTTTTAAAAAAAAAATGTCTTGGAAATCTACTTGTTATACAGTATGTGGAGCCAATTAATCAAGGAATCTCACTGCAGAAAATCATATGGTCAACCTAAATCTTTGCTTGGAGAACATCCTTTGTAACTGTTCAGTAAAGGAGCCCTTATTTTATTATTACTACAGTAAATGGAGATGGATTGTTTCATACATTCTAAAAGACCTTCTTTTCTGAAAGGGAAATGGGTCACGTACACTGAATTACCTCTGTAACACTGTAAGTTAATGGTCAACACAGCTGATCAGACAAGTAGAACTGTGTCGAACCCTGCTGACCGTACTGAAATTCCCCCCATGTGTTTAAGCCATTAAGTTTGTTTTTTGGACTAGAAAATCAAATGAACCTATTTTATGTGTTTTTGTTGTTTTTTTTTTAGAATTGGTCATAAGTTTACATACCACATCCCAGCTCTACTAAAGTTGAACATAAAATATCACCTGCATAGCTCAATAAAGTAAGTGGAAGACAAAATTGTGCATGTCTTTCAAGCACAGTAATTTCAAAGCAAGACTGCGATCTCCGGAGCTAAAAACCTTGCCTTATCACCACGGGAAACAACCGGTGGACCTGAACCTGGTTCTGAAGTGGATTTTGCGGATTCTGCCGGAACTTGGACTTTCTGACTTTTTTGGATTTTTCCAAAGCGCAGAACAGTTTTCGATAATTATCGAAGGTTTGAGAATTTTGAATTTACAAATTGAACATTTTTTTGTTCTAGAAATTTAGAATTTAAAATCTTAAATTTTCGAAATTTCTAGAAATCTCGAAAATTCTATGCTGAATGCCAAAACAGGATGCACATTAAGTTTCCGGTACTCTAGTATAAAAGATTTTAGGCACTGATACATGTTCCCTAGACCATTTCTTAGGTCCCTGAGAATTTACAATGTAACCATTGTTATTTTATATCCTAATTTAGGTGTAACGGTCAATTTTTTTTAACTCCCATTGACTTCAATAAGTCCATATGCGGTTTTTCAAATTTTTAGATTTTTTAAAAATCAGTGAATCTGCAAGCAAAATGGAATTAATGAGTCTGACCGTTCTACTCAGCAAATCCATCTTGGGATAGTATCTGCAAAGTGCGAAGACAGAATATCCAGCCGAATCCAGTTACAGTTGTAAATTCCGATTGCCACTTGGAGTCAGGAAGGAATTTTTTTCCCTTCATAAATAAGTGTTGTTTGTTTTTTTTGGCCTTCCTCTGATCAACGTTAGGCAGGAAATAAGGATATTGCTAGATGGGTTGGACTGGATGGACGTATGTCTTTATTTAACTTCAAATACTACACTACTTCTATAACTACACTATACTGTATTTCTGTTTTAATTCTATTTTTTTTAGTTCTATTCAGGAGTCAGTTAATGTTAACTGACTCAATTCAACATTTCCTAACAGTTTATTTATTATTTCCATTAACTCCCTCTCCAGAAGAATGGTTCCAAACAACCCAAAAGCCCTTTAACATACATATTGATTCCTACCTGAAAGACATGTTAACATTTGCAAAATAAAGAAGTATTTAAAATAAAGAGATGCTGGCAGTTATTGGAACATTGGAAATCCATTTAATCCTTTAATTCAGTTACATTATATTCTATATAATAACAGTAACTGAAATGCCATTTGCTTTCTGTGTTCTGTGTTTCGTTTCCTAAAAGGTTTTAGCGGTGATCAACAAACTCTTGTGATTTCTTTCCCATGTCTTAGCAACCGGAAAGTATTGAATATTCAGACTTAGAAACTTTTTCTCTTGATGTCTTCCCAATCTCTGCAACTTTTAAAATAGGCGGTAAAAAATATGGATAGACTCTATTGCATAAGGATAGAAGGAACACATTTTGGGAATTTTTAAAGGGAAAAAAAAATTGATAGCACAGTGGCACGGTTAGCACTGATGTCTTGCAGCACTTAAGTCCTAAGTTCAAATCTTCCCTTGAATACAAATCTGCAAGGAGTTTGTATGTTTCCCTGTGCTGTGTGGGTTTTCTCCAGGTATGCTGGTTTCCCCCACAATAATTAAGACATGCTGTGCTAGGTTGTATGTGTAATAATATGATTAGATTGAAAGCTCTTCAGGGCAGGGCCTGATGTGGATAGAAATTGAAATAATTGTAAAGCCCTGCCATGCACAATATGTAGTGCTATACTGTATAAGAAATAAAGTGCAAAAGTACATTGAAACTTGTGTCCATGCCACATATTTATTTGCTCACATAATCTGCATTTAAAGTTTCTAGGAGAAGCAGGAGGGCTCAATCCCCATTCTGAGCTTGTTGCTTTGTAAAGAAATCTGTTATTTTTTGGGGGGCTGGACTGGGCATTTCTTTCTACAGAACTGTAAAATGAAGCCGTACAGAAAGGTTAATTATGCTGCTGGCAAAGCTGTGATCACAGGAGCACAAACTAGAAGAGATTTATTCATAATAATAGAGGAGTCAGTCATAGCAAGTCCATTTTCCCTTCATATAATTACTTCAGGCAGGATATTAAAAGAAATCTCTGTGGGAAGAACACACGTTCCTTGTATCTGATGTTTCTGATGTGCCCTCTCTATGTTTGAAGATCGATGTTCTCTTCCTGCATTTTCAGCACCTTTTCCTCACCAAGTTTTATGTTTCTTCATCCCCCCCTGTTCTATTATTGCATAACTAATATGTCCTTCCACTTGTGCAAGCACGAGAGGAACATTTATTATTGTACAAGAAGAAGTGCCTCTTCAAATGGGCCCTATCATCAAAGAGAGATGCCACAGCCAAATATGTCTGATAAAAATTGCAAGACTTTGCCTTCCTGATCAGAATTTTAAGACTTCAGAGTGAAACACATACTCAAATCTAAGGAAGTTTCCCTTTACCACCCCCCCAAAGAAGCCTGCACCTTGAAAAGCTTCAGAGTCTGAATGAAAAGATAATTATCTTCTAGAATTCTGGTCTTGGAGTGGGAACTACAAAAAAGATCGATGATGTCTCGGGAAAGAGTATTTAGTACGGAGGATTCATAGAATGGCACATATTCAATAGAGAGGTGAAATCAATAAACTTTCTTCATGGTGATTGTTATACGTACAGTCACCTTGGAAACTTTCAGATTTCCTTAATGCTTCTGTTTTTGTTATTTTTTATATATAATTTGAGTAGTGAATATTAAAATATAAATGAATTCTGTAATTCTTAACAATGAATTTAATATGATCTACTCTGTGGTATTAGCAGCATTTCAAAGAATTCAAATTCAAGTTTTACATTTTTTAAGTTTCAAAATAAAAATTTTAGGTTTCAAAAACTTTTTGATTTGTTGAGCAAATAGTGTGTATGTCAAAGTAAAAAGTCACTTAAGGTGGCCATACACTACAAAAGCTTATTGAACTTGTTACACGACAGATAATTTGAGAGACAGGTGTGCAATGTTAATTATAAGTAGATGTACCATATATTTGGAAATTAATGTTGAATGTCATCTATTATGGGGATACATTTCATTTACATTTATCGGAACTTCAGAAAATACTTTAACCAATCGACCAAACGGTTTTCCGATCATATTGATTTTTTTTTTTGGTTTAATATCGACATTATAAGATCAGGAAATGTATAATTTTGTGTTGGATTGATATTGATCAATCGATGATTGATTGCTGAAATGTTTTAAGACATCAACAGGGAGATTCAATAAAAGTTCTTATAGCTTAAAATGGTGCTATTTTTGCCCCATCCAATCAGATAATAGCTTTAAAATGTTAAATAAGATCTGATTGGTTGGGGCAAAATTAGCACCATTTTAAGCGATAAGAACTTTTATTGAATAACCCTGCATGAGTCTTAAATCAATTATTTTAAAAGAATAATTATTTTTTAAAGATTTTCACCATGTAGTATTAATAAAATAAAATAAAAAAATCCTTAGATGTTCTCTTTTCACCTATTACAAAATGATGAATTTCTACTTTGAAAAGGAGAACTGCTCAACCATAAGAATATTTTCATTTCAGGTCTGTGTCAGAAGAAGTCTACTCACTGGAACAGTCCAAACAGGAGAATCCATCGTTTAAGCTGTGCTCTCTGCACATGCACATGACTCGTTAAACCTGCTCACACAAGTTTAAATTGTTTAAAATGTACTGCAGTATGTAAGTGTAGTAGTATAGAAGTAAGTGGATTGTGTATAATATATATATATATATATATATATATAACATATATATATATGTATATATATATAGTGGTTCCTGGGTTTGAATCCTCCCTTGGACATAAACCTGCACATGGGTTTGTTCATTTTCCCGGTGCTTACGTGGGTTTCCCCAAAATCATAAAGACTAAGGGTATACTGATTGGGTGTGTGTGTGAAATAAAGTGTTCAGATTGTAAGCTCTTCAGGGTAGGGCCAGATATGAATGTATCATTGTAATTGTTAAGTATCACAGAAGATGTCAACACTATATAAACCCACAATAATAACAGATATTAATCACATACATAATATATGTATTAAAACCTTATGAGGTTAAAAAGCAAAACTGAGTATTCATCTGACAGTGTTCCTGTATTTTTGTGAAAATGGCACATGGGAATTGAAATGACAGCTTCTTTGGAAGATAACACGTCGTAAATGTCAATATGATAAATTTTGCACTGTTTTCCATGCGTTAAGTGATATTCAAGTCATCTTGCCCAAATCAACATTCTCCGAAGTCTGAAAGATTAGGGCCTTCAACATAATGATATTCCAGAGGATGAGGAAGGTTTAAAGGTTGGATATCAAATGTCTGCTAGCCGACTCACACACATTAATCTCTGCATGCTGAACCATCTTATGGAACAAAATAGTATAGAAAACAAAAAATAATAAAAGAATATATATATATATATATATTATAATATATAATATATATATATATATAAATAATTATATATATCTACTAGCAAAATTGTGCCCGTTGGTGCACAATGGAAATTGTGTGTGTGTATGTTTTGCTATGTGTGGATAGAGTGGATATAGAATCTTTACACAGTTAATTTTAAACTGTTACTCAGACAGTCACCGCTTCCAGAGGAACCAAATTGGATAATCCTGCAGGTCTGAGAGTAGACCCAGGCAATCCTACTATACTGGGTGGTTGAAACTAAACATGCTAAGTTAATACTTATTAGTATCACCACAGCAAGTGGTGATGGTACCTCATATATTATAACAGAAGGTACCTCACCAGCATCAAATAGATCAGGTATCATCTGCAGGTATAAGGACAGGAGGATTTAAATCAATACTATCAGTAGCAGCCATAGCTTAATATAGAGAAAATACATAGAAAGAAAACAGAGAGAACAAATGTTATTACCAGCACCGCTGCTACCAATTTGTACCAGATCGCTGCTTTATGGAAGGATTATGGGTAGCATGGCACACAGTGGATTACTCTGGTGGTCTGGCACAAAGCCGACAGTGCACATAAACAGGTTCCCCACATAACATGTGCAGTAATTAGGGGTGCTCTGTCTATGGTGCACCACTTTGAATATTGACCAGGCCTGTATATTGTGTGTCCTTGTACGTTGGTGTACACTTATCTGTTGCCTCAGAGTTTGTATCCAATAGGAAATTGTCTGTCCAATAATCTGTCCTCCCAACAGGTGGTAACAGGATTCTTATATACAGGGTCTTATACACAGGATTTTGTGTTGCAGTCTCAGCTCTGTAAGTAAGTTTATGTATTTTGTATATTTGTGTTGTGACCTAATATAAGTCAGTGCTAAATTTTATATACATTTACTGATGGTCATTTAAATGGTAACAGTGAGATAGTACACACATACATACACATTGGTAGCTCCTAAAAAACGCAATGCAATCTCCTATGAGATTTATATAAATATAAATTCTATTTATATACTAAAGGGATAAGGGATATAATTTTCCATGATACACAAAATATCAGTTTATCTCCTGGTGCATATATATTGGGTTTAGATCCTTCAACCCAATTATATAACTGTGTAGAGATACTGCACACAGAAGTTTATAAATGCTTCATTCAGATTTTATTCATCATCTGTATGTTGACTATGATAAAACCCCATTTTTTCTATTCAGTTTTATTGAAGAACAGGAGGTAAAGGAGCTCTGATTTACCTCTGTTCTTCAATAAAACCTTAGAGAGCCGGGAACGAAGGTAAGGTACTTACCCAATCCTCTGATCCTCTGACACGTCCTCTGCCAGGTCCCGACAGACTTGTCTCTATGCGCGCATGCATATTGTATTTGCGCATGCGAATAGACTACTAAGTCCATCGGGACCTGTCAGACTACGCAGCGGAGGAGCGAGCGATCGGGTAAGTTCCTTCCCTTCATCTCTGCCTCCTGAAGGTTTTATGAGAGAATGGGAGGTAAGACACTTTCCTTTACCTCCGTTCTTCAATAAAACTGAATAGAAAAAAGGGTGTTTTAGCAGTGGAGATACCCCTTAAATGGGTTTAGGAAACTTCCGTTGCCCTCTCTTGTCCCTTTTACCTCATTAACTATGCAATGGCACTTCATCAGAGAACAGAAATCTGCAGATATTCACCTTTATAACGGTCTTATACGTGGGTCTCCTGGTAAAACAGATACCTCTCTTTAAAGGGGAGTATTAAAGGAGGTATTAAAGCCATACAGGCTATTTACTCAGAGCCACTATCACTCTGGGTAAATGCTCCTTTCGTTATTCAAGATCGCATTTGCGAGTTGGGGTAAATCCCGGGAATACCGGAAATGCAAACTTCTATAATCTCATTAGCATAAAATGGACATGTTTGTTAGATTTACACCATGTAATCAATGGATTCAAAATTCAGAATGTCCCATGGAAAAGAAGGATGTGAATCCCATATGGGCCCATGGCTTAGTACAAGGGTTGCGGGTTGGCAACAAAGGGGTTACCATTCCATGTGTATCCTAGTTTATACTATACAAACGATAAATAAAATATTGAACAGGTGCATAAAATGACTAAACTTTGGTAAACACACAAAAACATAAACAAAGGGTTTTTAAAAAAAACAAACAAAAAAACAACAGATATCTTTTCCCCCAGACATTTGCAATGAATCTATTCCAATCCAATACAATACGTGCAACACAATTTAGTCACAGAGCCGCTTGCAAAGGAAACGTGGCGTAGATGAAATGTAATCTACCTCTGCGTCTGGCCATGTTCCTTCACTAATATCATATCCAAATGGAGTAATTAATTTTGAACTATGGCAATCAAATAAACTATCAGCTGGAGACTGCATATTCCAATAAAGCAATAATAGGAATAGAAATGTCTTTGAGAGAAAGGTCGATAAAAATTTAGAACCAAAACAGTGAAATGGTTTATCAAGGAAAAAAGGAATTGGATGAATAGCAAATAATTAACAACAAAATATTTAGCACCACAGAGGAACTCAACTCCATAATATGTGTCTAGAAAGTCTTTATTAGAGATATAGCACTAACATTTATCAGCAGAGTGTTTGTAACTCGGTAACATAAAAAGATTAATCAGGAAACAATACAGTAAATGGACCTTAAAAGGGTTTGGTCTGCGAGATGTCTCATTTAAATAACTCTTAAAGGAACAGTTCAATCAAAAAGTGAACTATTCTCATCCTATTGATTGAAGACCGGGGGTTAAGTAGGTAAAGGTGAACTATTCCTTTAATGTATTAATTGAAGACTGGGAGGTCCCCAAGAGTCACAGACGAACAACGAAGAAGCTTACCTTACACCGATCCTCCGCTGCAGCAGTGGAAATTTACGACCCGCTTTCTGTTCAGAGTAACTATAGCGGCCATGTCTGATAATTACTTTGAACCAGGAAGTGGTTGCGATCTGATCGCGTGTAGGGTAAATATCTTCTATCTTCGCCGTCACTCCTGGGGAATTGATTGAAGAACAAGAGGTTAGGCATAGCTCCTTCAACTCACAGGGCAGAATCGGATTTCAATCTGATTAAAAAAATTCATCACTCATCTTATATATAATCCGTAATTACAGTATAATGATAATATAGTAATAAATCCTAGCTCACTGATCTCAGACATGCTCAGAGAGTATTTACAGAGGAAGATAAAGAAGATTTCTCAAAAATCTACTTGTATTCTCCTAGCTAAAGGGAGGAGGTGTAAAATTGGAAAAGGGTATGCATCTTTAGTTAGAAATAACTTATTACATTGCATTTTTAATCTGCAGTTTCTGAACTTTAAGCCAAAATTAAAAGGATTATGGGGGTTATTCAATAAAAGTTCTTACCGTTTAAAATGGTGCTAATTTTGCCCCAACCAATCAGATGTTAGCTTTCAAATGTTACATAAATTCTGATTGGTTGGGGCAAAATTAGCACCATTTTAAAAAATAAGAACTTTTATTGAATCTCCTGTATATTTTTCGAAGGGAAGACTTGTTTGCAAGAAGCGTGTCTTCTTGTTGGTCAAAGTTGGACTGACTGAAGGGGGACATTTGCAATAAGTTAAACAGCTGATCAACACATGTACCCAGGACTGAGGACCTAGCAGTTAAGGTTGGAAACAAAATGTATTCATAAACAAACAACGTAATATTCCACTATCAGTTAATAATTAGTAATGGTAATTTAACCTTTACTTTTTTGGCACACAGTTCTTTCTTAAAGAGACAATCTGACAGGGGGGTTTACTGTAAACTGAACTAAGCCCATTTCCAGCCCACTTGTGTAATATTTAGTTGTGTTCTTCCTGTAGGAACGTTTGAACCTCCATGCGTCTGATCAGACAGTGACATGGAAACAGGGCCACCACTTTTCTGTTCTGCGTAGCTTTTTCTCTGCACAGACAATCCATTCAGCATAAAAAAAGTAGTTAGCGGTACCTACGCCTCTGTTTGATGTGCTTTCATCCGCACATTACTCAACACCTTTTTACCGGGACTCGATCTTTTTATCTGAAAGCACTCTGCAGTATAGACTTTCCATGTGTCGGCTTCAAACAAAGCACTTATTATTACATATTAGTGCTGCTGAGCAAACGGAATAATGAGTGCTACGACTAAAGGAGGAATAAGTAGAAGAGAGAAAGAAGTACAGAGCAGAGAACAGATTTACTGCAAGATACATGTATGCACAAAAAAAGTTAACGTGAAACAGGTTTCAGATTCTATACGACTCGAGACTTTAATGAAATGCTTGCATCTTTACATCCCCATAAATCCTCTCTTGTTCATCCCGAAGAGCGTTGCTGAATTAATACACCGAGCAGCAGCACAAAGCACATTATTGGATTATCACCTAATTAATGGTATAGCCATCTATTCCTTTATTTGCTGCAGACGTGTGGTTAGTGATTACTCGCCTCGCAGCTTCTCTAAACGCTCCAGTTGTTACGATGTAACAACTATTATAAAAATTTCCTTGGGAAAAAAAAGCTTTATTTGCAACTAAAAAAAGTATAACATGGGTTACAGGGAATATACAAGTGGTTACACGGGAGATATACAATGTGGTTACATGGGAGATATACAATGTGGTTACACAGGAGATATACAATGTGGTTACAGGGAGATATACAATGTGGTTACTGGGAGATTACAAGTGGTTACACAGAAGATATTACAATGTGGTTACACAGAAGATATACAATGTGGTTACAGGGGAGATATACAATGTGGTACGGGGAGATATACAATTGTGGTTACACAGGAGATATACAATGTGGTTACACGGGAGATATAACATGTGGTTACATGGAGAGATATACATGATGTGGTTAATGGGAGATATACAATGTGGTTACATGGGAGATATAAATGTGGTTACATGGGAGATATACAATGTGGTTACATGGGATATACAATGTGGTACATGGAGATATAATGTGGTTACACGGGAGATATACAATGTGGTTACATGGGAGATATACATGTGGTTACATGGGAGATATACAATGTGGTTACACGGGAGATATACAATGGGGTACACGGGAGAATATACAATGTGGTTACATGGGAGATATACAATGTGGTTACACAGGGATATACAATGGGTTACACGGGGATATACAATGTGGGTACAGAGGGAGATATACAATGTGGTTACATGGGAGATATACAATGTGGTTACATGGGAGATATACAGTGTGGTTACATGGGAGATATACAATGTGGTTACATGGGGAGTACAATGTGGTTACATGGGAGTATACAATGTGGTTAAATGGGAGATATAAAATGTGGTTACAGGGAGATATAAAATGTGGTTACACGGGAGATATACAATGTGGTTACACGGGAGATATACAATGTGGTTACATGGGAGATATACAATGTGGTTCATGGGGATATACAATGTGGTTACAGGGAGATATACAATGTGGTTACAGGGGAGATATACAATGTGGTTACTGGGAGAAATACAATGTGGTTACAGGGGAGATATACAATGTGTTACATGGGAGATACAATGTGGTTACATGGGAGTGATTACAATGTGGTTACATGGGAGATATACAATGTGGTTACAGGGGAGATATACAATGTGGTTACATGGAGAGAATACATGTGGTACAGGGAGTATAAATGTGGTTACATGGGAGATATACAATGTGGTTACACAGGAGATATACAATGTGGTTACACGGGAGATATACAATGTGGTTACATGGGAGATATACAATGTGGTTACATGGGAGATATACAATGTGGTTACACGGGAGATATACAATGTGGTTACACGGGAGATAACAATGTGGTTACATGGGAATACCATGTGGTTACACAGGAGATATACAATGTGGTTACACGGGAGATATCAATGTGGTTACATGGGAGAATACAATGTGGTTACATGGGAGATATACAATGTGGTTACGGGAGATATACAATGTGGTACATGGGAGATATACAATGTGGTTACAGGGAGATATACAATGTGGTACATGGGAGATATACAATGTGGTTACACAGGGATATACAATGTGTACACGGAGATATACATGTGGTTACATGGGAGTATACTGTGGTTACATGGGAGATATACAATGTGGTTACAGGGAGATATACAATGTGGTTACAGGGGAATATACAATTTGGTTACAGGGAGATAACAATTTGGTTACACGAAGATTACAATGTGGTTACAGGGGAGATATACCATGTGGTTACACGGGAGATATACAATTTGGTTACATGGGAGATATACAATGTGGTTACAGGGTAGATATAACAATGTGGTTACATGGGAGATATACAATTTGGTTACAGGGGAGATATAACATGTGGTTACACGGGAGATATACAATTTGGTTACACAGGAGATATACAATTGTGGTTACACAGGAGATATACAATGTGGTTACACGGGAGTATTACATGGTTCGAAGATATACAATGTGGTTACACGAGAGAATACAATGTGGTTACACAGGAGATATACAATGTGGTTACAGGGGAGATATACAAGTGGTTACAGGGGAGATATACAATGTGGTTACACGGGAGATATACAATTTGGTTACATGGGAGATATACAATGTGGTTACAGGGTAGATATACAATGTGGTTACATGGGAGATATACAATTTGGTTACAGGGGAGATATACAATGTGGTACATGGGAGATATACATTTGGTTACCGGAGATATACAATGTGGTTACACAGGAGATATACATTGGTTACAAGGAGTATACAATGTGGTACACAGAGATTAAAGTGGTTACACGGGAGATATACAATGTGGTTTCACGGAAGATATACCATGTGGTTACACGAGAGATATACAATGTGGTTACACAGGAGATATACAATGTGGTTACACGGGAGATGATACCAATGTGGTACACGGGAGATACACAATGTGGTTACAGGGAGATATTACAACGTGGTTACACGGAAGATATACAACGTGGTTAAACGGAAGATATAACATGGTTACACGAAGATATACAACGTGGTTACACGGAAGATATACAAACATAGTTACACGGAAGATATTCATGTGGTTACACAGGAGATATACAATGTGGTTTCAAGCGAAGATATACAATGGGTTTACACAGGAGATATACAATGTGGTTACACGGGAGATATACAATGTGGTTACACGGGAGATATACAACGTTACCCACAGAAATATACAACATGGTTACAGGGAGATATAAACTGTACAAAGATACAGTGGTTACATGGGAGTATAAAATGTGGTTACATGGAAGATATACAATGTGGTTACATGGAAGATATACAACATAGTTACAGGGAAGATATTCAATGTGGTTACACAGGAGATATACAATTGGTTGACGGAAAGATATTACAATGTGGTTACACAGGAGATATACAATGTGGTTACACGGGAGATATACAATGTGGTTACACGGGAGATATACAACGTGGTTACACAGAAGATATACAAC
>JAACNH010005017.1:0-21802 GCA_019447015.1 Hymenochirus boettgeri | reverse complement strand
ACATTATTGTGTTCCATTAGACATTATTGTATTCCGTTAGACATTATTGTGTACCATTAGACATTATTGTGTTCCGTTTTAGTCATTATTGTGTTCTGTTAGACATTATTCTGTTCCGTTAGACATTATTGTGTTCCGTTAGACATTATTGTGGTCTGTTAGACATTATTGTGTTCCGTTAGACATTATTGTGTTCCGTTTTAGTCATTATTGTGTTCCGTTAGACATTATTTTGTTTCTTTAGACAGTTATTGTTTCGTGTGTAGACTTATTGTTGTTCTTAGACATTGTTCGTGGGGTCATCTACTTTTGTGTTCCGCTGTACCATTATTGGTTCAATTAGTCTAATCATTATTGTTCCTTAGACCATTATTGTGTTCTAATTTGACATTATTTTGGTCCGTTCTTGTCATTATTGTGTTCTTTAGACATTATGGTGTTCCATTTAACATTATTGTGGTCGAGTTAGATGTTATTGTTCCCTTCTATCTTAGTGTGTTCCGTCAGACATTATTGTGTTCCGTAAGACATTATTGGTGTTATTGTGTTCCGTTAGACATTATTGTGTTTACGTTTTAGTCATTATTGTGTTCCGTTAGACATTATTTTGTTTCTTTAGACATTATTGTGTTTTTTGTTAGACATTAGTGTTCCATAGACATATTGATTCCGTAGACATATCGTGTACCTATAGACATTATTGTGTTTCCGTTTTAGTCATTATTCGTTGATTGTGTTCCGTTAGACATTATTGTGTTCCATTAGACATTATTGTGTTCCATTAGACATTATTGTGTTCCATTAGACATTATTATGTTCCGTTATACATTATTGTGTTTAGTTTTAATCATTATTGTTCCATAACTTATTGTGTTCCTGTTAGACATTATTGTGTTTCCGTCTAGACATATTGTGTTTCCAAGACATTATTGTGTTCCATTAGACATTATTGTGTTCCTAAGACAATTTTATGTTCCGTAGACATTATGTGTTAGTTTAATCATTATTGTGTTCCGTTAGACATTATTGTGTTCCTTAGACTTATTTGTGTTCCGTTCTAGTCATTATTGTGTCCTCCTTTAGACATTAATTATTGTGTTTAGTTTTAATGATTTTGTGTTCCGTTAGACATTTTATGTTCCATTTGACGTTGTTGTGTCCGTTCTAGTCATTATTGTGTTCCGTTATAAGTTTTTGTGTTTTGTTAGACATATGTGTTCCATTTGACATTAGTGTGTTTCCTTTTGTCATTATTGTGTTCTTTTTTGGCATTATTGTGTTCCTTTATAAGTTATTGTGTTATAGACATTATTGGGTTCTGTTAGACATTATGGGGTTCCGTTCTAGTCATTATTGTGTTCCGTTCTAGTCATTATTATTTTCCGTTAGACATTAATTTGTTCTGCGTTAGGCGTATTGTGTTAATTAGACATCAATGTCTTCCCTTTGGCGTTATTGTATTCTGTTAGACATTAGTTGTACCATTAGCCATTATTGTGTTCCGTCAGACTTATTGTATCCGTAGACATTTTGATTTCCTTAGACATTATTGTGTTCTGTTAGACATTATTGTGTTTCCATTAGACATATTGTATTCCGTTAGACATTATCGTGTACCATTAGACTTATTGTGTTCCGTTTTAGTCAATATTTGTGTTCCCTTAGACATTATTGTGTTCGTTAGACATTATTGTGTTCCATTGACATTATGTGTTTCCATTAGACATTATTATTTTCCGTTAGACATTATTGTGTTTAGTTTAATCATTATTGTGTTCCGTTAGACATTATTGTGTTCCGTTAGACATTTGTGTTCCTTTCTAGACATTATTGTGTTCCATTAGACATTATTGTGTTACATTAGACATTATTGTGTTCCATAAGACATTATTATGTTCCGTTAGACATTATTGTGTTAAGTTTTAATCATTTTGTGTTTCCGTTAGACATTATTGTGTTCCGTTAGACATTTGTGTTCCTTTAGACATTAATTATTGTGTTTAGTTTTAATGATTATTGTGTTTCGTTAGACATTATTATGTTCATTTGACGTTGTTGTGTTCCGTTCTAGTCATTATTGTGTTCCTTATAAGTTTTTGTGTTTGTTAGACATTATTTGTGCCATTGACATTAGTGTGTTTCCTTTTAGTCATTATTGTGTTCTGTTATGGCATTATTGTGTTCCTTTTATAAGTTATTGTGTTTCTACACATATTGGGTTCTGTTAGACATTATTGGTTCCGTAGTCATATTTGGTCCGTTCTAGTCATTATAATGTTCCGTTAGACATTAATGTGTTCCGTTAGGCGTTATTGTGTTCCGTTAGACATCAATGTCTTCCCTTTGGCGTTATTGTATTCTGTTAGACATTATTGTGTACATTAGACATTATTGTGTTCCGTTAGACATTATTGTGTCTGTTTGACATTATTGTGTTCTGTTAGGTATTATTGTGTTCTTTATGTTATTGTTGTCTGTTAGACATTATTGTGTTCTTTTGACATTATTGTGTTTCCGTTGACATTATTGTGTTCCGTTGACATATTGTTTCCGTTAAATTTATTGTGTTCCGTTAGATGTTATTGTGTTCGTTAGACATTATTGTGTTCCATTAGACGTTATTGTGTTCCGTTATGTTTTATTGTGTTACGTTAGACATTATTGTGTTCCGTTAGATGTATTGTGTTCCGTTAGACATTATTGTGTTCCATTAGACGTTATTGTGTTCCTTTAGATGTTATTGTGTTCCGTTAGATGTTATTGTGTTCGGTTAAAGATTATTGTGTTCTGTTAGACATTGTTGTGTTTCTGTTAGACGTTATGGTGTCCCGTTAGACGTTATTGTGTTCCGTTAGATTGTTATTGTGTTCCGTTAAACATTATTGCGTTCTTGTAGACATTTTGTGTTCCGTTAACATTATTGTGTTCCCTTAGACTTATTGTGTTCCGTTAGACGTTTGTGTCGTTAACGTTTTGTGTTTCCGTTAGACGTATGTGTGTTCCGTTAGATGTTATTGTGTTCCGTTAGATGTTATGTGTTCCGTTAAAACTTTATTGTGTTCCGTTAGACATTATTTTGTTCCTTAGCGTTATTGTTCCGTTAGACGTTATTGTGTTCCGTTAATTGTATTGTGTTCCGTTAAACATTATTGTGTTCCGTTAGACATTATTGTGTTTCTGTTAGACATTATTGTGTTTCTGTTAAACATTATGTGTTCCGTTAGATATTATTTTGTTCTGTTAGACATTATTGTGTGTTCCGTTAGACATTATGTGTTCCGTTGGACGTTATGTGTTCCTGATGTTATTGGTTCCGTTACACATGTTTTGTGTGTTATTGTAGATGTTTTGGTGTTCCGTTAGACATTTTGTGTTCCGTTAGACGTTATTGTGTTTCGTTATTGTTTTGTGTTCCGTTGAACATTATTGTGTTCTGTTAGACATTATTGTGTTCTTTTAGACATTATTGTGTTCCGTTGGACATTATTATGTTCCGTTAGATATTATTGTGTTCCGTTTAGTGTTATTGTGTTCTGTTAGACATTATTGTGTTTTGTTTGACATTATTGTGTTCCGTTAGACTTTATTGTGTTCCGTAGACGTATGTGTGCGTTAGTTTTTGTGTCTGTTAGACGTTTTTGTGTTCTGTTAGACTTTATTGTGTTCGTTAGACTTTATTGTGTTCCGTTAGATGTTATTATGTTCCGTTAGACGTTATTGTGTTCCGTTAGACATTTTTGTGTTCTGTTAGACTTTATTGTGTTACGTTAGACTTATATGGTTCCGTTATGACGTTATTTGTTCTGTTAGACTTATTGTGTTCGTTAGACATTATTGGTGTCCGTTAGAAGTTATTGTGTTTCCGTTAGATGTTATTGTGTTCCGTTACATTATTGTGTTCCATTAGACGTTATTGTGTTCCTTAGATGTTATGTGTTACGTTAGACATTATTGTGTCCGTTAGATGTTATTGTGTTCCGTTAGACATTATTGGGTTCCGTTAGACGTTATTGTGTTCCGTTAGATGTTTTGTGTGCCTTAGTGATTGTGTTTTTGGTTAAAGATTATTGTGTTCCGTTAGACATTATTGTGTTCCGTTAGACGTTATTGTGTTCCGTTAGACGTTATTGTGTTCCGTTAGATGTTATTGCGTTCCGTTAAACATTATTGCGTTCCGTTAGACTTATTGTGTTCCGTTAAATTTTGTCCCTTAGACATTATTGTGTTCCGTTAGACTTTTGTTCCGTATACGTTATTGTGTGTTCCGTTAAGTGTTATTGTGTTCCGTTAAACATTATTGTGTTCCGTTAACATTATTGTGTTCTGTTAGACATTATTGTGTTTCTGTTAACATTATTGTGTTCCGTTAGTATTATTTTGTTCTGTTGACATTATTGTGTTCCGTTAGACATTAGTGTTTCCGTTGGACTGTTATTGTGTTCCGTTAGATGTTATTTGTTTTCCTTTCCCTATTGGTGTTCCATTAGATGTTATTGTTTCCGTTAGACATTATTGTGTTCCGTAGACGTTATGTGTTCCGTAGATGTTATTGTGTCCGTAAACATTATTGTGTTCTGTTAGACATTATTGTGTTCTGTTAACTTATTGTTTCCGTTGGACATTATTATGTTCCGTTAGATATATTGTGTTCCGTTTAGTGTTATTGTGTTTGTTAGACATTTTGTGTTTGTTGACATTATTGTGTTCCGTTAGACTTTTTGTGTTCCGTTAAACGTTATTGTGTCCGTTGCCTTTTTGTGTTCTGTTAGACGTTATTGTTTTCCTTAGACGTATTGTTTTTCCGTTAGACATTTTTGTGTTCTGTTAGACTTTATTGTGTTCCGTTAGACGTTATTGTGTTCTGTTAGACATTATTGTGTTCCGTTAGATGTTTTTTGTTACATTAAACATTATAGTGTTAATTAAACATTATTGTGTTCTGTTTAGTTTGCTGTTTGAAAATTAAAAAATGAATATGTAGAAATAGAGAACGCATGTCCTCGTGCTGCGGACCCTCTCATTCTGCCCCTTACCTCCTATAGCCTTTAGTCTCACAGTAGTCTCTGTTTGGGATCAGTAATCACATGAAAGAGCATTAACCTATTAGATCCTGTCAGTCACAAATGTGTAAAAGAAAGTCAGACAATATCTATTCTCTACTTCTTACTGTTTATGTTCATAAGGAAACCATCAGAACCACTCCAAAAAAAACCAGAAAAAAAAATTCCTGCAGATGTGCACAGGGAGGATTTGAACCCAGAATTTTTAATATATAAAAAACGAGCACGGCCCCTTTCTCTTTCCTTTATTTATAGTCACTTTCACACCTTAAGCAGTGCAACATGGCAGCATCAAACATCAGAAATTGGAACAACTGAATCACAGTCTGAAGAAGGGAGGAGACAGGTTAACTATCATTGGTCTGGGCTTCACCATTGGCCTCGTTAGCAGCAGAATGGTACAGTAGTGTATGTAACCCTGCATAATTATTTGGGGTTGGGGGGAGGCGTCATAAGATATCAAAGGGTCATTAAAAAAACTAAAATGTTGTGTTTGATTGAACCAATAGTTGAGGTTTGTACCGTGTTAGCCATAAGTAAGAAAAGAAGTAGAGCTGTGTTACCTCTTATTGCTACCTAAATTAAAAAAATTAAGCAAGCTTTTGGGAGTCTTAAGCCCCTTCCCAGGCTGGATTTTACAAAGGAAACTGAGAAATCACATTTTCCAAGCCTTAGCATGTACCTTATAACGCCACACATATTGTGTTAAAACATTTGATAAGGCATTTGATGACTTATAGCCAACACTTGCTGGAAATAATTAAGTTGAAGGAAACTACACGTTTGGATTGATTTATCCTTTATTTCCTAGAAAATGTAACAATGGATTTCTAGATTTTCAAGCATAAAATCAGAGGCTTCCTTTTTCTTTTAGGACAACGATGGTTGTTGCTAAACCCTTCATTTGACCCATTCCCTAACCATAGGAACACATGTTGAGTAAGAAGCACTCCTTCCCATTCAATAGATCCCAGACTGAGTTGGTGGTAGAGCTCACTATAATAAAACTTATTATGTATGTATGTATGTTTTTATTTCTTATATAGCGCTAAATATTCTGCAGCGCTACAATTATTTACTCAATCTCACATCAGACCCTGCCCCAAAGAGCTACATTTAATCACTTTTAGACACATACACCTATCAGTATGTCTTTATGATTGTGGGGGAAACCGGAGTGCCCAAGGAAACCCACGCACGCACGGGAAACTTACAAACTCCTTGCAGTGTGTCCAAGGATGGAATCGAACTCAGGACCTCAGCGCTGCAGGCATCAGTGCTAACCACTGAGACACCGTTCTGCCCCACCTATGCATTACATTGCATGCAAGTGAATTTAACAACTCAAGGGGAACTCATGAAACTGGAGATTTAACGGTTAGAAAAGGATATAGTATAAATCCATGCTGGAATTCCTGCCAAATTTCCTTATCTTAAGGATGCAGCCAAAGCTTTAATTCAAACAGAAGGTTCTTTACAGTCTTGCTGTAGAATAGCAATGGACCACTAAAGGAACTGGAATAATACTTGTTTCCAGAATTCCCATAACAGTGGAAAGGGAGTCAAGTCTGTTGTATACCTAGGTTTAATAAGGGATCATGTCATTATTATTACTTTTCTATTAAACCCTGATTTCTTTAATATTTTTCTGCTGTGTTTTCTTTCTGGGAATTAAGCTTGACAGGATTTTCTCCCCTTTTCTCTGTGTTACTCTTCATACCCAATGATACTAAATTCACACGCAAAAGCTGAGAACTAGAAATCTTCATTTAATTCACGGGAAGGAAACGGCAAAGGATTTCTACAGAACACAGCAAACCGTCGTCTTATGGGTGGATTGGGGGGTTACAGCTGCCCACTTTTAATACTATTTAATATAATACTTGCCGTTGTTCGCATGGTATTATTTTAAACTTCATTTGGTTTGTTGTTAGGGGAGAACACTGTCAGGTGCAGTTTAAGGGCTAGTCACACTACACACGGATTTTATACAGAAAGTGCGTGCAGTAAGTTTTCTGTCCAGAAAGCACCGTTTACTTAAAAAGATCAAAAAATCAGACCATTAAATACAGACCAAAAAAACAGACTGTCCGTTGTGGTCCTGTCTAGTGTGAACGAAGCCTAAGGGGCTAACTTTGAAATTCCAAAATACGGAAAAGGTTGGGCACACAGACATAAAACATAGGAAATTACCAGGGCCACTATTGTTCTGGTTTAATTTTCCTTTAAGGGAATTAATATCATGTTGGCCTAACGATAATAGAAAAATGGCATTGCCACTTGCAGACTTTTAATAATCTCACAAAAACTGGCAATATTGTCGCTTGCATGGGCTGGACCGTTGTCTTTTGCAAAATCTGTGCAGCCGCACAACTTTAACTCCAGAAACACAGCCCACCCCCCTGGATAAATGAGCCCATATGTTATTTGTGTGTGAATCACCGGCATCGTGTTTGGCTGTGGGAAGCTGCCTGTTCTACTGAAACGCACAATAAACTTTCAGGAGATTCAATAAAGTCTGTCATTAAATATAATTGTAATGCCCCAGCCCAGAACTTATGTAACATTTGAAAGCTATATCTGATGGGTTGGGCAAAATTAGCACCATTTTAAACGATAAGAACTTTTATTAAATAACCCCCATTTGTTTTGAGTTTGATGTGCCCTTCTGTTAAACTCCAAATGTGGGGTAAACTAGCTATACACAGGCAGACTTTATTCCGATCGCATTTACAACCTAGGGCAACGATCAGAAATTTCGTTCAGAAGACACACGTACATTTGCACGCGCCGGCACCCGATCGTTGTACGACCATTTTTACCATAATCGCACGTGATATGTGTTCAGTCGGGGTCGTTCATTACATACACATGCAATTATCCCCCGAACTGCAAACATAATACGTGTGTTACGAGCCTAGTATAACCTCCAGTTCAGAGGGTTATCCCTTTCGACATTGTTAAGTGTATTACCCCGGAGTACATATATACTCATATAGAGATGTCTCATTACGCTGTGGGGTTAACGTGTCGTTAATGAGCCTATGAATGGTTTTTCTGTTTATCATCTAACGCTCCATATACAGTTGCAGGCGTCTCGTCTCCAGTTATATAATGTTGGAAGGAATCTTATTTGTTTTAGGAGAATTGTTTATTCATTATCCACCACCCTGTGCATTTTGCTTTTTCTTACTCAGCTTCATGAATAAAATAAGTTTGGCGCCATCTCTCACTTAATAACACTGGAATATATGTGTGAGTTGTACTACGATAACAGTGTTTAGATTTATTGTGTGTGGATTCTGTTCAAGACGTTACCCCCAAGGGACAGAACAAATATTCTAAAATGTATCATTTGGACCCCACCGAGTTCTGATCCCTTGAGAGTATAAACAACCGTTGTTTAATTCAGGGCAAACATCAAGCGAGGATGTAAAATCTTCCCATTCTCCTCTACAATCAGCTCGCAACCCAGCTTTTTAAAGCAATATTATTTCAACTCTCTGTGGATTCGTGGCTTGGAGTTTGCAGTCAAGTGCTGGAAGTTACAGTTTGGAAAATCATACCTCTCGGCTCAAACGTCAATATCAAAGAATATAACTAGGGAGAAGAAGATATGGTTTTGTTGCATTTGAAAAACTATTAAAAAACATATATATAATTTTTTTGTCCATTGGCGCAGTATACATTAAAAATTGATTCGCCCACCCAATAGACCACATTGAATGAGTAGATGTTTGAAATGTTAGAATTTTTTAATTGGTCCTCTTTTTTGTCTAGGGTTTGCTCTTTTGCTCCTCCTCTTTTGAGTCACTGGGTCACATGGTTGGTGGCATGATAAGTGGGCATGGCTTCATCAGGGACATAGGCGTGGCTTGTGGAGATGGTGTGCTGGCATGCCTAACACTGACTGGTGGACTGGAGGGATGAATTAACACTGGTTGGTGGACTTGTGCTAAAATTCGTATTGCGGAAGGAGGATTTTTTTTACCTGACCCCTTTTGAGTGTTCCCCCAGGGGCGCGCCCTGAGCAAAGTTTCAGTATGCTTCATGGTAGGGCACCCCTGGGGGCGGGTAGAAATCTGCCCATTGTACGTATTGTATGTGTCCTTAATTCTGTAAAACCTATAGTAAAAGAAAAGACCACTTTACAGATTAAACATCTTTTATCAGACTCAACAAAGGTGGCCATACTCTCTAACGATATTGGGTAAATCCTGTCGGGAAACGACGGGATGTAGCCATTATCGTCAGTGTGTATGGAATCTTTCCAACCTATCATAGTACTGACCGTAGTCTCATTTCCGTATGGGGACTGGTCGTTCTGTATGTGTAGTCCCCACAGCTGTGTGCCGACAGATACCAATGTGTCTCTCGGCACACATCTGTGGAAGTCGCATGTGTTGGCCACCTAAAGTTGCATTAAATGTGTCCCCACATTTATTAGGGGACAGATCAACAAAAAAATGGTACATTGATAGTTGGGATGATCTATAGTTTTCAGTAATGGACAATTTAAAAAGCAAATTTCCCAGTGTACTATCCTTTAATCTTCTGTATTATCAACCAGTGTTAACATTATGGTAGAATATAGTGAAATCACAGCTTTATTTATCACCCCAGGACAAGACAACTAAGCGATCCTATAAAAACAGCAGTATGAATAATGGTACAAACACCACAAAACCATTAAACAAATTAAAAACAGCAGAAGGAATGAAATCTTTCGGATAAACACTTTTATGAAACATGATCGTTTTTTTTCCCCCTCTGTTTATTTTAGGTGCGATCAATTTCTGTTTTACTTTCGTCACAAGTTACTTGGGCTAAAAACACTCATTCTGAACCGCCTTCTCCCCCTTGGATGATAAATCGCAGAGGCAATCGGCTTTAATTTTGGATTATAATTACTTCCTTTTACATCTATTAAGAATGTGCTACCTACCCCCGGCTGATATTATGCACTGCATTTGTGCATATGTCTATATGTAACAGTAAAGTGACTTCACACAAGTATATCTTTCATTAGGTATCACTTAAAGAAACAATTTGTTGTTCAAAAATATTAATTCACATTACATATGCCTATGTATTCTGCATGTTGTCTTCTTTTTTGAAAAATTAATTCATTTCATACCCTTTGCTATGCTTTGCTCAGGTCAGTGGGGGGCATTCCCAAGATGCCACCACTTCCTTGGAATGTTCCTAACAGTAATTTCTATTGATTGGCTGTTGGATGGGTCAAACATGCTCAGATCTCTACTGAACACTGATTTAACCCAGGCACAGAGACCAAACAGACAACTGCAAACAGGGGTCCTGCAAACAGGAAGTTATTTATTTGGAATGTTTATTAATGTCACATAAGGTTATGTGGCCATAAGAGCAATCCATGTCGGACTGAGGAGTTGGAGCCCACCAGGAAATCTGAAGTGTTTATGGGTCCACCTAACATTTCATACCTATATAACACTTATTAACGTATTTATTGTTCTCCTACTAACTCCTATTGTATATTCAAATTCATTTCTTAGTATCCCTTTTTCTTGGGTGAATGGGCTGTGTGCCCACCAGGGGA
The DNA here is from genome assembly GCA_019447015.1 of Hymenochirus boettgeri. Classification (NCBI taxonomy): domain Eukaryota; kingdom Metazoa; phylum Chordata; class Amphibia; order Anura; family Pipidae; genus Hymenochirus; species Hymenochirus boettgeri. The sequence continues at coordinate 11,164 of JAACNH010005017.1, read as the reverse complement.
TTCCCATATAACCCTATAGTGGGCAAGTCCAACACTGAGAGCATACCCCAAGTAGGTGGCCTGATGGGAAAAACCTTAAGGGCATCTATACTGGGCGGGGGGGGGGAGTTTATTTTAAATTGACCATAACTGAAACTATAATTCTTCCCAACCACCACTGTATCATTTTTTGTGGATCTGATCCGTTTTCATTAGATATCCAATCTAAAACATCGTGTGTTTCAGCTGTCAATCAAGTTCCTTGCTCTCAAAAACTATTCTTCTGTGAGCAGTTTTGCTGTAGCTGGAATGGTGGATAGTTTTGACTGTTGGGAGGCTATTTGGGAGGCTAGTACAACTTCCATTTGCGGTAAGGCTAGGTCATCAGTGATCATCCTTCAATTGTTTATCAAATTGTACACTACTAGGACTAAATATTTACACAAATCTGAGACAATGTGGTCCAAAATTCTCTGTTTGGGAGAATATAAACACGCCATCTAGTGGGCAAAAAAAAATAGATTTTTTTCCCCACCCATGAGGCTGAGGCCCCACTTCTGGCACGTGAAAAACTTGTGCGCGAGAGTCCGGAATTGGATAGATCGGCAAAAAATTGGGGACTGTATGCACTCTAAAAATGGATTGCAGCGCACACACATTGACATGCATTGCTCTGCGATTCTCACGCGTAAGAAAACGCATCAGTGTTGACCGACCCTACATGCAGTTATTCACATCCTCAAAAATGTACTCTATGGTATATATGGATATATGGAGAATATATGGATATATAGGATATAATGGATATATGCTATATAGGAGATATATGGTCTATGGATATCTATGGATATATGGATAGCTATTGGATATAATCTGGAGATATATGGATATGTGCGTATATGGTGGATATATGGATATATATGATAATATGGATATCTGGCTCTATCTGGCATATATGGCTCTATGGATATATCATGGATATATGGATATCTATGGTCTATCATGGTCTATATATGGGCTTGGCTCTATCTGGCTATGGAGCTCTGGATCTTCTGGCTCTGTTATGGCTTATCTTGGATTCTATGGATCTATGCTTGATATATCCTGGCTTTGCTTGTTGGATACTATCATGGATATCGGCTAATGTTATCTAATTGGATATTGATATATGGATATATGGCTATTTACTGGATATATAGGGCTCTATGGCTATGTATGGATATATGCAGATATATGGATCTATATGGATATATGAGAGATTCTGATATATGGCTATGTAATGGATATATCTGGATCATGGCTATGCTGGCTAATATATGATATATGACTATATGGATATATGCTATGTAGGGCTCTATATGGATCATGGCTTGGTATGGCGCTACTCTGGATCTCTGAATACTCTGGATATCTCTGTCTCTGCGCATCTATGGATCTATTGGAACTCTGGCTCTCTATGGATCTATGGATATCTCTGGCTATATATGGACATATGGCATAGATTGCTATATGGCGATATAATCTGGATACTATGGCTTTAGCTCTGGCGCTCTCTGGCGTCTCTATTGGTCCCCTCATGGCTCTCTGGCTCTCTTTGGCTCTCTGCGCTCTTCGCTCTATCTGATGCTCTACTGGCTGCCTGGGCTCGTGGCTAGCTGGTCTCTTGCCTCTCTGGCTCTTCGCTCTCTCTGCGCTCTTCTGCGACTTCATGGGCTCTCCTCTGGTCTTTGGCCTTAGGTATTCAGGCTATTCTGATATATATGGGACTTATCATGGATAAGTGAGACCCCTTCACAACGCTACGCTTGATATTTGGTCTCATCAGTTTCCAATGCGTGGGTTTCAAATGTTACCATTTCTCTGTTTCTTTGAAGGGGTCACTAAACCAGCTGATGATCTGACAATTCCTCCTTCAACTCCTACTTAGAAATCAAGCCAGCTGGAACATCTGTGGTGGAACGGCTTTATCAAACAAGAGTTTCTTGGCAGTGAAGCCTTGTTCCTTTCTGTTTATCAGTGGGCCTCTCCTTTCCATTTCCAGTATCCGCAATGCGTTTTCTCCACCTTGTGCCACTAAAATTCAAACGTGCTAGACAACGTTCCCTCTAGCCGCCCCTCTACGCTAGAGGTTAAAATAGCGCGCCCACGACACCGGAGGAATGCAGGCTTGCCTGATATGTATTTCATCTTAATCTCTCCAGGGGCTACAACGTAACTTCTGATACAATAAGGTGCGGGTCACATTAACATTCCCTTTTAAAATGAACGTGTTTCCTTGTTATTGTGATGCTGTAATTAGGAAACCACACTGTGTGATGACACATTACTCCCACTGTACAGTCAGTATCGATGGAACAACTGCAAATTGGCAGTGAATCAGTGAAATCAATGTTCTTAACTGGGAGAAATCTCATGTTAAATCAGGACATAACTTCATGTAGACTTAGAGGAGATGTTATTCTGAGCTGCAAGCAATCTGTTAGGGCTCACCTGTAAGCGTGCAGGATTTCTGATGTGCGCTGCTCTCCACACATGTATGTATTATTGGAAGCCATGCGATACGCATTAAATTTGTGCATTCATGTGTTCCAATTACATTTTACAAGCACACATAGTGGGATATTGCGGGAATCGTAAGTGGTCCTTTGTAGAGCACTGGGCTCTCTGTAAGTATTTCTCTCTATTGTAATTAAGTTCACCCCACAAAAAACTTTTTTACATACATTTCCCACTAAAACCGACTTTAATCTTACTTTCTCTGATAGAGGTCGGATCCCCTGGGGAAGTCTCGCCTCCTCCGTTGCAAGCTGGTTATGAGCACACAGAAGCAGAGTGAGCTCGTAACCGCTCGTTCAGTATGTCTGTCATCCAGTGCCCTTGACATCAAAGACACGGCCATGACTGGCAGTCATTATCTGAAGAGAAGGACATGGCAAGGGATTGGCTATTGTAAGTAACTATATCAGGAGCATCGGAAAAGGTAAAAGTTGAATGAAAATCAGGTTTGAGGGGTAATGTATGTAAATTAAAACCCTCAATTAAATATATTAATGTATCGTTAAATAAGATGGCCGAACTTCAGAGAAAGTTCGAAAGTTCGAAAACGGACCCAATGGGAGGGATAGTTCGAAAAGTCCGAGTGATTTACAGACAAACTAACAGTTGTAACTTACTGTAAATGGCTGTAAATGGTCTGCCTTTATGATCGGGCAATTGTCGGGTTTTGCGCAAGCTACATTCAAGGGATATGGCCAATTCGAGAGTTACCGACATACTTTGGAGGGTTACCGAAATTAGAACATAATTCGAGAATTATCCAAATCAAACGATACTTTCAAGGGTTAGCGAACGATACTTTCAAGGGTTAAACGAAGATATTTCAAGGGTTGCGAACGATACTTTCAAGGGTTAAACGAAGGATACTTTCAAGGTTAGCGACGGTACTTTCAAGGGTTAGCGAGCGATACTTTCAAGGGTTAGCAACGATGCTTTCAAGGGTTAAACGAAGGATACTTTCAAGGGTTAGCGAACGGTACTTTCAAGGGTTAGTGACAATACTTTCAAGGGTTAGCGAACAATACTTTCAAGTTAGCGAACGATCCTTTCAAGGGTTGGGAACGATACTTTCAAGGGTTAGTGAATGATACTTCAAGGGTTACGCGAAGAGTATTTCAAGGTTCAACGAAGGATACTTTCAAGGGTTAGCGACGTTACTTTCAAGGGTTAAACGAAGGAACTTTCAAGGTTAGCGAACGTACTTTCAAGGTTAGCACCAATACTTTCAAGGTTAGCACAATACTTCAAGTTAGCGAACAATACTTTCAAGGGTCAGCGAACGATACTTTCAAGGGTTACGAACAGTACTTTCAAGGTTAGCGAACGTACTTTCAAGGGTTAACGAAGATACTTTCAGGTGAGGAACGATACTTTCAAGGGTTAAACGACGGTATACTTTCAGGGTTAGCAAAGGTACTTTTCAGGTTAGCGAACAATACTTTCAGGGTATGCAGAACAAACTAAGGCAACAATCCTTTCAGGTTAGCAAACAATACTTTCAAGGTTTCGAACTATAACTTCAAGGTTACGAACGATACTTGCAACAATACTTTCAAGGTTACGATCTACTTCAGAACGATACTTTCAAGGGTTAGCGAACGATACTTTCAGGGTTAGCGAACGATCCTTTTCAAGGGTCAGCGAACGACTACTTTCGAGGGTTAGTGAAAATGATCCATACATTTGAGGGTTCGAGTTCTAGTCCACCCTATAGGTAAATCACCCCCAAAACTGAATTTTTCGAAAAATGTTTTTCTCCTAGTCCCTTTGCCTCTAAAAGGGGTTCTGCCTATTCTCTAAGCTTTCTGAGCTTGTTATAAACTCGCAGATGCTGAGAAGACAGCTAGGGGCATAGCATTCAGTCATTGGCTGTGTTGTCACTGTCATATCCATTACGGAAGAACAAGGAAGCAGAACAAGGGACAATGGCATAGGACATTGTGCAGCATTTCAGGTTAGTCTTACATCTTTCTGCTTTCTTACAATTGGTTTTCCTCCAATAATCATATCCATAGTGAAGGTTTTGTTGCAATACAGAGCGGAAGCTGCTCTACACGGTAACAGCTGTTCCCTCTCCCACCTACATAGCTTACATTGTCAGCTCTTCTGTTGATTGGATAAGCTAAATGTAAAATTATAACACACATAATCTATATGTATATTATTCTGCAAATCTATACATCTCTATTAATGATATGTATACTGTAATGTAATTGAGAAGGCAGCTGTCTCTTTTAATTCCTGCCATGTTGAATGAGGGGGTTTCCTAGTGAAAATTCCCTGCTTGGCCTCTCGATAATTCAAGGCGAATTGATATTCTGTTCTGCAGATATCGCACAACTGGGGTTGATTAGCAGAGCTACTGAGCTGAAGTTTCCTTTAAATTAGAGCCAAGCTGGAGGCACTGGCTGTAACCTCGACATTAGTAAAATAAAAATAATTTTATTAGCTGATAATTCCCTTTAATGGCTCGTATATCATCTAGTAAGGTTTTCAGTTCTGGTTTCCCTGCCAAAATTCTTGCGTATAAAGGATTATAAAATGCATATACAGATATGGGGGGGTCATGCTGTTCTGTGTGGCTGTTTTGCTGTATGAAACACGGGAATACGGAAAAGTATTGTGAGATCATTACCAAACCATCAATCTGTTCCTGTTTAAGGTGGCCATACACATGCGATTCCAATGGCTTTGTGCCGCAGAGTCACATTGGTATTTCGCCACACATGCGGTGTGGCGACCCACGGACCAGGCCGATTCCCATATGCCCAAGTGAAGGGGCGAATACCAACCGATGGAAATTTTCCATCTTTCCTGACTGGCAGTAATGCCGACACCGGTTGTTCGGCGGCATTGCGTTCATTCAGTTTATGCCCCAACATTGGCTGTATTTGGTAAATCCCATAGGCCCCGGCGGGATTTGCCTGTTATCGGCAATGTGAATGGCCACCTTTAGTGGAGGCAGATTCTGCCTTCATCACTCTTGATTGAGTTTCACTGTGAGTGGACAGAGATGTCCCTTTCTTTGGGACTTAGAGGTGGTGCCCCCTCCACACAATACACACCACCACACAAGTACACCACCTTTTTATACATGCAATATTTCCAGACAATGCACAGTAATCTAGCAAATCTGGACCTGCACACTGGGGATGTCAGCACAAATACATAAGCATATCGAAACAAATAGTAAGATCTGAGCATGTGTGACCATCCAAGCCAATCAGTAGAATTACTGTTAGAGAACATTCCGGAAGTGGTGCATCCTGGGAAGAAGGATCGATACAAACCTAAAATGGCAGCTCACTATTGACCCAGTAAAGCATAGTTCTAACAATTTTTTTATCCATGGCTGGTCCTGTTCTTGTGAACCATTTTTTTCAGTTATTAATAGAGGATAAATATTGTGCCTGTTTTGTGCCTTGATGTTGATGATGAGACTAGATCAGACCAGCCAAGGAACAGGACTAATTGAGTCACTGGAAAAAAAATGACAAATAGCCCCTTAAAGGAACTGTTGTCTCCAAGTTGACATTCCTAAGGCTCCTCCTGCACAGTGCCGGCCGGTGAGCACACCTCAGACTCCCTCAGTCTGTGAGGAGACAGGAAGTCCCTTCTCCTCTCTGCTGTGGGAGTCCTGACAGGAGAAGGTAAGGGAATCTACAGCCAACCACGAGTGGGTGGGGCTTATGCACACGCAAGTGGGGCGGTGCATTCATGGGGGCGGACTGTGCATCCGCGGTGGGCTGGGCTTGTGCCCACAGGTGGGCAGGGCTTAGCACCGCAGTAGACAGGCTTGTATGGGCGGGGCCACATGGGGCTGTAAAAGAGGCCCTATTTATAAAAGATCTATTCGTATCAAAAATAACGATCGTTATCGTAAAATAGCGATCGTTATCGAAAATACATCTGTTATTTCCGATACGATTGGTATTTCGATAACATCTTTTTTACGATATCGAAATACTCCGATCGTTATCGGAAAAATACCGATCGTTGTCGAAATACCATTTGTTATATGAAAATACAGATCGTTATTTTACGATAACGATCGTTATTTTTTCAATAACAATATCGATCTTTTAAGAATAGGGCCCAGATGGGCCAAGGGGGGGCTGCAACTGGAGGGACCATGGGTTCCATGATTTAGGAAGGGCCAGGGGGGGCTGCAAAGGGAAGGATACACAGGGCAGATTGAATGCCATGGTTTCAGAGCAGGAAGCAGGAAGTGCAGGGGACCTGGGATGCTGGCTGCCATATAACTACAAAAATGTAAATATCTTCAAAACTAAATCAAAAAAACAATGAAAATAAATTGCACAAATTCTCAGAGAGAAATTTCTAGCATTACCTAAAGTCCTTTTGGACCACGTTCCCTTTAGGTTGCACAGTTCCCCTTTAAGTAGTGATTGGGCAACCATGTTATACTTGAAATGAAAAGTCGTAGAGAGAATGAAAAAAGTAAAGAACTAGATTTGTCTCAGCACTCATTCATTGGGCCCATGTGAGATTATGCAAATGTGCATGTCTTCTCCATGTAGACATTGCTGGGTGTAAAGAATGAATCAGATATATGTGTGGGAGATATTTTATCCTGGTCTATGATTGGTGCAATGCACATTCTGCTCCAAACTCGATTAGCCACATGCTTCACTCATTATCTTGACTGGTTATCAGTGTTGGTTTACAGACTCCCCCAGGGTAACGCGATTAGTTTTTCTGAATGGAACAGCTCCCATTAGACAGTTCAAATCACCCCATTCCACAATGTTAAGATGGAACTTCAGGTTGCTCCATTGCTATGACAGCAATTACACAGGTTACAATGGGCCCACTTCATTAAGTGATCACTTGCCAGTGGAGTACCAGGGCATCACTAAACAAAGACTTTATCTGAATATAACTGTATATACCATTAATAATTGCTTAAAAAGGAACTCCTTTTACTGGTGATATAGGAAGAAATCCGGCAGGTTGATAGGTCAGAAAAGAAAATAATTCTATCAGTGTTAAGCTCTAATCTAACCTTATATGTATGGGTGCAGAGCTGCAGGTTCATGTGTTTGCACAAGCCATACAATTGGGTAATGCCTAAAATACAGTTTGTTTAGAGCTGGACAACATTTCACCTGAAGTTGATTACGCGCAAACCATGGGTTTTGTGATTTTGGCAAAATCTAGCAATTTTGCAAATTGTGAAGGCTAATGCATGGCGATCACAGTGCTGCAACAACCAATCATATGTGCCAGTCTCCTTACTAGAAAAATCATTATTGCCAGCCAGTCCGCTTTCCAATATTGCTTCTCTCTCCCTCCCCTCACTATATTTGTAATATATATGGATTGGAACTGAATATTGCTTCCTTAGACAGTTCTTGAATTTCCCAGATTCCTCTGTAATTTATCCTCTTTTATTATGACTATTAACTTTAGAAATTAACCCAATTTTACCCCTCATTCAGGGTTATCCAATAAGTTCTTATCGTTTAAAATGGTGCTAATTTAAGCCCCAACAATCAGATCTTATTTAACATTTGAAGAAACATCTGATTGGTTGAGGCAAAACTAGCACCATTTTAAACAATAAGACTTTATTGAATCTCTCTGATTGACTTTTACTTGAATTTTACTTTTGTAACTCGCCAAAGTTTTGTGCAGAAAATATTGCCCATTATTGTTCCACATTAAAATCAATCTCCAGTATGACAATGAGGAATCTGTGTCTGCCCTACGTTTTTTTATAGAATGACTTGACCTATTTTTATCCTTGTTCCGATCCATTATAAAAAGTCCCCAATGTATTTTGCATGACCTTATTTCCTTGGCTCCACTTTTCTGAAGATATTTAATTCATTGCACATTTAGTGGTTTGCTGTTGGCTAAGCCACACACACACGTTCGTCTTAAGGGTAAAACTGTCCTGTGATTATCCAAAGTGAGTTAATTCGCTAATTAAGGGGGTATAGGCTATTTGGTTATACCGCGTAAAATATCAAAGTTTATAAATATGCTCCTTATTACTCCAGTTGGTTTATAAATACTATATTCTGATTCCCAATGTGCACCAAACAGCACACTTTTTTTTTGGTAGTCTTGTAGGTAACAGTTATCTACTGCTGTTGCATATTGAATGGTTCCATTGGATTAATATTAGTCGCCACAGCACTCTCCTGCCAACTGCCAATGTTCTTTATGGGATATTCATCTGAGTATACCCACTTGACCGCGTTGTCACTCTACTGAGTAATGGGAGTTAAAGCGATCTGACGAATGTTCTTCCGACATTGCCAATGACGGTAGTTTCCACAGCACTATGGAGATCATTTTGACCCCATACACCTGAGTGACATAGGGCAAGTCATCAGATCATGATGTATGTGGGTACCTTTAAGGTACCTATACACGGGCCGATGATTTTTCCGAATAACCAATCGAAGCTCCCCACCTTTGCACTGCTGGTCTTTTGCAGATTGAAATTGGGTACATGGGGACTTAATGATTGGATCTACAGAAAATTTTCCCTCTGGTCGATCTTTTTTTCCCTTAAACAGCTCTTATTTTCGAGCTGTAAGCGGAAAACCACTATCGATATGTTTAATCGATCAATTGAATATGCAGAATCGCTTAAAGGGCTTTAAACATCATCTAGGATGATGATTGTTTCCTCTCAATTTATTGCATAAGATGTTCATGTCAAGGATATGAACAGATCTCCTGATGTATTCTAGACTATGTAAAAATGCCTTTATTAGACAGAAGATAGTTCTAGGATCAATAAACATCTGCAGGGGAGAATTAACTGTGTAGGATAACCACAGGGCTAAAAGCTTGGAGGTTTCCCGAAAACACACACACTAGGTAGGTGATACACAGGAAATAGTCTAATTTACAAGGCAGCCAGAAGCTAATTCTGATGTAATTATTGGTATTATTATGGATTTATAATAGCGCCAACATCTTCTAGTATGAGATTGCCTATGCAATTAACTCAAAGGTTCGTCACACGTGCGATGTCTACGAACAACGTTTCGGACGAGATTGGCAGTTGTAAGCCCTTTATTGGCCAAAACGGACATTGGTTGGGGATCGTTGCCGGAACGACCATCCGCTTCACCGATAATTGGCCTACACAATCGGCCGAAACGTTGTTCGTACACATCGTGCGTCATGGGTTGGGACCCGCGATCACACGTGTGTATGAACCTTATGAGAGTAAATCCTTTAAAATAATGAAGCAGAGGGTCGACTTAGGGATTGTAAACTTTATAAGAAAATGACATTATTCTTGTGCTTTTGGATCATCCGGTAATTTTGCTTCACAATAAATTGTAAAGATGTTATGTATATCAGCCCTTTTTCTTTTCGAAAGATAAACCATTCATTCATGACTATAATGTTGTATACACCAATAAGCGATGACCGCAGATTGAAGCTGATCCAATCCAGTTTAGTTTGATGATCAACAAGTGGCCATTGATTCTCAAGCCACAGGACCGGCCATTTTGAATGAAAATTGCAACAGCCGCTATCAGGCTCCTGATTTAAGAACAGGGACAATATGATTATGGAATCCATATGTGATCCTTCCAAAGTGCAGGGACACTTATCCTGGTCAGGTATGCATCCTCCATTTAATAGGCTACAAGGCCAAAAAGTTTTGTAAATGACATGGCCAGTGCTCAATTGATAAAAAAAACCCACATTTCCCCAATAGAACATTGTGTAGCATGGGTTTTGCACTAATTCGGCTAAAAGTATTCGATATAAATCGCCCTGTAAGTTCCCAGAGTTCCCCGAGCTGTAATAAATGATAATTGCACTAGGTTTGCTTTCTGTGTAGGATATCCCCTTCTCTTGCCTTGCCCTTTTAATTAACTTAATTTCACTTGCACGTTTGATGTTTCCATAGTGGCCTTCCTACACCTGCCCACTTGTTCTCCTCACTAATAAAACACGTTCCAACACTTGGAATTTGTTTTTCTATAAAATTGTCCTGCAATATATAAGCAAACAGCCCAGTCCTGATCTGTAACTGTGCTCTGTTTATTTTCCTCTTGATTCCTTACCAATGTTATCTTGGATCCCGGTTAGTGTCAATAATCCATAATCGGCCCATAAATAGCTCAGTCTGATGGTTTTGTGAATTCAAATGTGGAGATCATTGCTGAATAGAAGATGAAAATGGAACGTTCCCCCCCCGACCTTCTGTAAAACTTCATAACTATATATTATTGCAATAATATTGTTTCTGACAGCTTAACTGCCCAACTCTGTGGAATGTGATCACGGGTGTCATTCAAACACAAGACCTGTCATCTTTCCTCTGGGCCTTAAACTGTCTCGTATACAATCCTTACACTAACATTGAAAGTAAAGGGCAACGCCCAGGACCCTAAATAACTTGGCAGGTTAGAATACCCAGGGATTTAGCTTGTACGCATAGCCTGATATTTCACGGTGGCTCAGTGGTTAGCACTGATGCCTTGCAGAGCTGAGGTCCTGAGTTCCGATTCCACCTTGGCACATCTGCAAGGAGTTTGTATGTTTGTGTGGGTTTCCTCCGGGAACTCCGGTTTTCCCCACAACTAGACATACTTGATTTGTATGTGTCATGTATGTGCTTAGATCT
>JAACNH010005016.1:0-21803 GCA_019447015.1 Hymenochirus boettgeri | reverse complement strand
CTTGCTGTTATATGGAGGTCCCTATTCCCTTGCTGTTATATGGAGGTACCTGATCCCTTGCTGTTATATGGAGGTTCCTATTCCCTTGTTGTTATATGGAGGTCCCGGACCCCTTGCTGTTATATGGAGGTCCTCTTCCCCTTGCTGTTATATGGATGACAGGATCCTGGCCCCTTGCTTTTTATGGAGGTCCCATTCCCTTGCTGTTATATGGAGTACCTGATCCCTTGCTGTTATATTGGAGGTCCTATTCCCTTGTTGTTATATGAGGTCCCGGAGTCCGGACCCCTGCGTTATATGGAGGTCCTCTTCCCTCTTGCTGTTATAGGAGGTCCCTATTCCTTGCGTTAATGGAGATCCTTGTCCCCTTGCTGTTATAAGGAGGTCCACTACCCCTTGCTGTTATATGGGGGTCCCCTACCCCTTGCTGTTATATGGAGGTCCCCTACCCTTGCTGTTATATGGAGGATCCTGTCCCCTTGCTGTTATATGAGGTCCCTGTTCCCTTGCTATAATATGGAGGTCCCTGATCCCTTACTGTTATATGGAGTCCCTATTCACTTGCTGTTATATGTAGTTGCTGTCCCCTTGCTTTTATATGGAGGTCCCTATTCCCGTCTGTTATATGGAGGTCCCTGTCCCCTTGTTGTTATATGGAGGTGCCTTACCCCTTGCTGTTATATGGAGTTCCCTACCCCTTGCTTGAGGATCCTCGCCCCTTGCTGTTATATGAGGTCCCTATTCCCTTGCTGTTATATGGGATCCCTGTCCCTCCTTGCTGTTTATGGAGGTCCCTGACCCCTTGCTGTTATATGGAGGTCCCCTACCCCTTGCTGTTATATGGAGGTCCCTATTCCCTTGCTTTAATGAGGTCCCTATTTTCTTGCTGTTATATGGAGGTCCCTATTCCCTTGCGTTTATATGAGATCCTTGTCCCTTGCTGTTATATGTGGGTCCTACCCTTGCTGTTATATGGAGGTCCCTATTACCTTGCTGTTATATGGAGGTCCCTATTCCCTTGCTGTTGTATGGAGATCCCTGTCCCCTTGCTGTTATATGGAGGTCCCTGACCCCTTGCTGTTATATGGAGGTCCCCTACCCCTTGCTATTATATGAAGGTCCCCTACCCCTTGCTGTTATATGGAGGATCCTGGCCCCTTGCTGTTATATGGAGGTCCCTGACCCCCTACTGTTATATGGAGGTCCCTATTCCCTTGCTGTTATATGGAGGTCCCTATTCACTTGCTGTTATATGGAGGTCAATATTCCCTTGCTGTTATATGGAGTTCCCTGACCCCTCACTGTTTTATGTTGGTCCCTATTCCTTTGCTGTTATGTGGAGGTCCCTGATCCCTTACTGTTATATGGAGGTCCCCTACCCCTTGCTTGAGGATCCTGGCCCCTTGCTGTTATATGGAGGTCCCTATTCCCTTGCTGTTATATGGAGGTGTCTGATCCCTTGCTGTTATATGGAGGTGCCTATTCCCTTGCTGTTATATGGAGTCCCTGGCCCTTGCTGTTATATGGAGTCCTCTCCCCTTGCTGTTATATGGAGGTCCCTATTCCCTTGCTGTTATATGGAGATCCTTGTCCCCTTGCTGTTAAAGGAGGTCCCCTACCCCTTGCTGTTATATGGGGGTCCCCTACCCCTTGCTGTTATATGGAGGTCCCCTACCCTTGCTGTTATATGGAGGATCCTGTCCCCTTGCTGTTATATGGAGGTCCCTGTTCCCTTGCTATAATTGGAGGTCCCTGATCCCTTACTGTTATATGGAGGTCCCTATTCACTTGCTGTTATATGTAGGTTGCTGTCCCCTTGCTGTTATATGGAGGTCCCTGTTCCCTTGCTATAATTTGGAGGTCCCTGATCCCTTACTGTTATATGGAGGTCCGTATTCACTTGCTGTTATATGTAGGTTGCTGTCCCCTTGCTGTTATATGGAGGTCCCTATTCCCTTGCTGTTATATGGAGGTCCCTGTCCCCTTGTTGTTATATGGAGGTGCCTTACCCCTTGCTGTTATATGGAGGTCCCCTACCCCTTGCTGTTATATGGAGGTCCCCTACCCCTTGCTGTTGTATGGAGGTCCCCTACCCCTTGCTGTTATATAGAGGTCCCCTACCCTTGCTGTTATAAGGAGGATCCTGGCCTCTTGCGGTTATCTGGAGGTCCCTATTCCCTTGCTGTTATCTGGAGGTCCCTGATTCCTTACTGTTATATGGAGGTCCCTATTCACTTGCTGTTATATGGAGGTCCCCTACCCCTTGCTGTTATATGGAGGATCCTGGCCCCTTGCTGTTATATGGAGGTCCCTATTCCCTTGCTGTTATATGGAGGTCCCTGATCCCTTACTGTTATATGGAGGGTCCCTACCCCTTGCTTGCGGATCCTGGCCCCTTGCTGTTATATGGAGATCCCTGATCGCTTGCTGTTTTGTGGAAGTCCTTATTCCCTTGTTTATATGGAGGTCCCTGACCCCTTGTGTTTATGAAGGTCCCCTACCCCTTGCTGTTATATGGAGGATCCTGCCCCTTGCTGTTATATGGAGGTCCCTATTCCCTTGCTGTTATATAGGGTCCCTGATCCCTTCCTTTTATATGGAGGGTCCCTACCCCTTGCTTGCGGATCCTGGCCCCTTGCTGTTATATGGAGATCCCTGATCGCTTGCTGTTATGTGGAATCCTTATCCCATGCTGTTATATGGAGATCCCTGTCCCCTTGCTGTTATTGGAGTCACTGACTCCTTTCTGTTAAATGGAGGTACCTATTCACTTGCTGTTATATGACGGTACCTATTCCCTTACTGTTATATGGAGGTCCCTGTCCCCTTGTTATATGGAGGTGCCTTACCCCATGCTGTTATATGGAGGTCCACTACCCCTTGCTTGAGACCTCGCCCCTTGCTGTTTATGGAGGTGCCTGATCACTTGCATTAGGTGGAAGTCCTTATTCCTTTGCTGTTATATGGAGATCCCTGTCCCGTTGCTGTTATATGGAGGTCCCTGATCCCTTGCTGTTATATGGAGGTCCTTGATCACTTGCTGTTTTGTGGAAGTCCTTATTCCCTTGCTGTATATGGAGGTCCCTGACCCCTTGTTATATGAAGGTCCCCTACCCCTTGCTGTTATATGGAGGATCCTGGTCCCTTGCTGTTATGTGGAGGTCCCTATTCCCTTGCTGTTATATGGAGGTCCCTGACCCCTACGGTTATATGGAGGTCCCTATTCACTTGCTGTTATATGGAGGTCAATATTCCTTGCTGTTGTATGGAGTTCCCAGACCCCTTACTGTTTTTATGTGTTCCCTTTTCCTTTGCTGTTATATGGAGGTCCCTGATCGCTGCTGTTATATGGAGGTCCTTACCCTTTACGGTTATATGGAGGTCCCTATTCACTTGCTGTTATATGGAGGTCCATATTCCCTTGCTATTATATGGGGGTCCCTGACCCCTTACTGTTATATGGAGGTTCCTATTCCCTTGCAGTTATATGGAGGTACAGAAGCAAAACTGTGGCTACTCACACAAAATTTGGATTTTTTATGGCTCCAATCCCACCACTCCGTCTCACGTGGCATGCTGAATCATTAAGATAGAAAATGTAGGGAGCCAAACGCAGGAGTTTAAACTGCAACAATAATTTTAATTAAATGCAACATATTTCGGAGCCAGTTGTGCTCCTTTATCAAGCATTGATGCTTGATAAAGGAGCAAAACCCCCACTTTTGTTCTATTTTTCCCTTCACCCAACGCTCCATTGCTGAGACCTTAAAGAACCACAATACCTCACTGGAAGTCCCTCCTCCTCAGCTCCTGTTGTGCGCACTAGTAACAGCTAAACAGCTCAATCGGTAATGCAGTCAGCCATTGGGCAGGACATCACTGTCATGGCCATGACTGACAGTCATTACCAGGAAGCAAGGAGGAGACCGGTGAGGAATTGCATTTGGTAAGTTCTAATTCCTCAGCGTGGGAGCATCAGTAAAGGTAAGAATAGAACAAAAGTGGGGTTTTTTTTGGGGGGGGGGGATACTTCGACTGTAAAGTTTTTGAGGCTTGAGTTACCCTTTAATCATTTGGACAAAACAGATGGATGGTTGACTGCCGCTTTATGGGCAACAATTCCTGACGTGTGTAAAAGGCTTTAGTTTACTTGTATAATTTGATTGAATTTGACATCTCTCCCAAGTCAGTGCAATGGAGCTTCAGTAAAAAGAGAGAGAGGGGACGAGAATCGGTCGCCTTGTAAGATACTGATCATTTCTTATACAGTAAAGCAAGGAAGCCCCCTATCCCACCCCCAACCGCCAGGTTCGATTGTCCCAAAGAATATCAGAACATACTTACAATCCCCCAAACTCAGATCTCGGCCCTCTGCTTGCTGGAACTGCAATCAGGGGGCCGGACAGGCAGCCACATCTGTGATTGGCTGAGAGGCAGCCAATCACGGATGCGGCTACCGGCTTTCTGAACGCCGGGGAAACAAGGATTGTAAGTATCGTTCTGATATTCTTTGGGACTCGATCCTGGCGGTTGGGGGTGGGATAGGGGAACCTACACTACAGAAACAGGTTTAACGCTAGGGCACAGTGTCCACTAGTTAGCTCGGGCGAGGGAGGGAGGGTTTAGGGCTCCTCTGCGCATGTCAGCTACCTTGTTGAGGTAAGGAAATTGCAGGGACAGGATGACTCACTGACAGGCTCCTACACTACACAGGCACAGCAAGAGACCATTTGGAGATGTAAGGTAAGGATTTTATACACTACACAGTGGGCCAATGGTGGGTTAAATTTTAGTCTTGGGGTGGACAGCCATTTAAATTATTTTTAGCATCTTAATGGCCTAAAGGTTCATACCATGTGCAGTCACAGGGCCGAACCACAATGCACAATGTGTTATGAATGGCCTTATTACTCTAATCTGAAGGTTCGTACACACACAGGATGTGCGGCCGAGCAACACCCCCGACCGCTACCTGCGACGAATGGCCCTTCTTGCCTAGAATCGTGGTATGCGTTCAGTCGGGGTTCGTTCGGTGATCCGCCGGGCGGATCAATAAACAACCCCCCACCGAAAGCATACACATGGACGATTCTCGGCCAAAATGGGCATTTGTCGCAGGTAGCGGCCGATTTCCGGGGTCGTTGCTCGTGGCGCACATCGTGCGTGTGTAGAGGCCATAACAGTTGCAGAAATCTTGTTTTTTATAAATAGGTGGGGGAGGGGACAAGTACAAGCAGGGTTATTCAAAAAAAGTTCTTATCGTTAAAATGGTGAAATTTTTCCCCAACCAATCGGATATAGCTTTAAATGTTAAATAAGATCTGATTGGCTGGGACAAAATTAGCACCCTTTTAAACGATAAGAACTTTTATTGAATCTCCCTGAATTGGGACCTACTGAAATGCTGCTAATTGGTGTGAAATTCTTTCTAGGGGGCAGGGGCAGGTAGATATGAGTTGGGAGGTTGTTGCACAGACAGGATATTATCAACAAAACTATGCATTAACTGCTGGGAGTGTCAACATTTTTTACTTTTGTTCATGGACCTTTCCTGTAGTTAACTTATTGTATGAAAGTGTGAAAGAAAGCCTTTAAACAGGATTAGGCATTTAGACCAGTTTTGGCTGTCACTTAAGGTTCGTACACACGTGCGATCATGAGTGCCGACCCGCGACGCACAATGTGTATGAACGGCTGTTTCGGGCAATTTAGCCTGTGTATGGGCACTTTATCGGCTGCAAAGAATGTCCGTTTCGGCCGATAAAGGGCCCATAAATAGGCCGATTATCATCCGAAACGGCCGTTCGTACACATCATGCATTGTGCTGAAAAATCTGTGCTCTTTGGGCGCCGCTGTGACAAATGTCTGTCGCCTGTTCATCCGATCCGAATGTTGATAATTCACTGCCGATCATGCGGTTCCCTATGGCAACGATCAGTCACATAAACTGTCGGCCGCGGCCACCATTGTTGGACAAATAGTCCCCTAGTTTAGCCCAGCCCTAAGCTTCATACACCAGGCGATTGATAGCTGTGAGCCGTTGGTCGGACGATTGTTTGTTAGGGGTCATGGATCGTGGACAAAATTGCTCATGTGTATGATTTTAAGCTGTTTATAGACTATGAGATTCCATTGCAGAATCTATCAAACATTTAATGAGAGTTTTTTATGGCTGTTTGTATTACCTTCCGATGTTCACTCATTTCTTCTTCCAAATACTACCAAGTGATACATAGCTCGGTACCCTGATACATAACTTGGTACCACGTAGTGATACATAGCTCGGCAGTGTCGACTGGCCCACAGGGTTAGAGGGGAGTCCCCCGGTGGGCCCACAGCCCAGTCACTCAAGAAATCAGAGAAACTCGAGGTACCTATTTTTACCAGAAAAAACAAAGTGATTGCCTCAAGTATAAACTGAGGGTTGAAATTATGACCACTACTGCCTTCTGATTCTGTATTGTTTTGAGGCTTTGTTGCCCTTTAAATGGATGAAAAATTCCAATGCAGTAGTCCCATACAGTAATAGCCAAATCCAGTTTGGGATTACTATATGGAACTTAAAGGGCAACTAAAGCCAAACTAAAGGCAACTAAAGCCTCAAAACAATACAGAATCAGAAGGCAATAATAGATAACATTCTCCTTCTGATTCTGTATTGTTTTTTAGTTGTCCTTTAAATAGACAGCACTTCCCCTACAGTATAGCCATACCGGGGGAACGAGCGAGCGGCTTCTGGATTTCTCCTGTAAGGTAACTGACCGAGTATAAACAGAGTTCGGTTTTTCAGGCTGATTTTACAGCCTGAAAAACTCAGTTTATACCTGGCTATATATGTGTAATCTAAATACAGAGCCAAAGGAAGTAAAGCTAGGTACACACCTAGCGATTTTTCCTCCTGACTGACGTGTTCGATACTTTCGACCGGTCGGCCAGGAGGAAGGACTTGTCGGTCGCGGCAAAAGCACCCGCGTCCGATAGTTACCCGCGACCGATCGTGCGGTCCATAGAGGTTTTCCACCATGTACGATTCGGACGAACGTCGTCGGACATGGGAGCATTCGGATGTGATATTTTTCGGTCCGATCGACCGATACACTGAACTATCGGTCAATCACCGAAATATCTCATCGTGTGTACCCAGCTTAGAGATGCATTTAATAAACAATAGGAGTCAGAATTAATAGAGATATGTCAACAAGTATAAAGAGATATGAAATGTTAGGTGGGCCCCTAAACTCATCCTGGTGGGCTCTCGTCTGAGATTCCTAGTAGGCCCCAACAGTGGGCTTACCAGCAACAATGAAGAACTGTAAAAACAAGGTAAAGGACAGTCCAAATAATCAAAAAGTTTATTTTTCCTTTAAGAGAAAACAAGATTAAAACGTTGCTTTACTTGTTTTATTACAATTGGAAAATAAACACTATTAGGGCTATGACGGAGAGCCGTAAACGGCTTTTCCACTTAAAGTCACGTTAATCCATAACAAAGGTTTAACGTGACCGCTGCAAGCTATGTATCGAGCCGATAACTGCTCTTTAAACAGAAACTTTAATACCTGGTGTTAAACCTCATTAGCTAGCACTGAAAACCGATATCGGACCAGTGCATTGCCTAGAGGGCAATAGAGAGTGAAACTGGCTCTTGGTACATAGCCCTATTATATTTAAATTTTGTGTCCCTTAAAGGGTACCTTAAAGGGCTATGTACCAAGAGCCAGTTTGGGAATCCAGTTCTAATGAAGAACGGGAGGTAAAGGAGCTGTGCAACCTCTCCGTTCTCAATAGAACAAACAGGAGCCAGGAGAGAAGGTAAAAAACTTACCCGCTCGCTCGTTCCCCCGCGTGTAGTTCTGACAGGTCCCGACGGACCATGTCTTCTATGCGCATGCGCGATCTATGCGCATAGAAGACAGGTCCGTCGGGACCTGTCAGACTAAGCGCCGGGGGAGCGAGTGAGCGGATAAGTTTCTTTCCTTCTCTCCTGGCTCCTGTTTGTTCTATTGAGAACGGAAGGTAAGGCACAGCTCCTTTACCTCCTGTTCTTCAATAGAACTGGATTCCCAAATCTTGAAAATACGAGTGGAGATACCCTTTAAGGTGGGCACAGATGAGGGGACCTTTTGTCCTGACCAAACGTTCCCTACTAGAAAAACCACATGATTGACCATAATTTCCCAACAGGTCTGATCGCCCGTTTGTCCTATATTGCAAAATATAGGCTTCAGCTATTTTCACCAATTTTGTTTCTACCTGGCGACGATCAATTGGGTCAAAGTATTGTGTTTATTGTGTGTAACCTAGCTACCTTACCTAGCCTTACATTTTTGCTGTGCTCCATATGGTAACAGCCCCCCCCCCCCTCAAAATGTTCTATCTTCAAGAAGGGAGTGTGGGTGGGTAAATGTGAGGTTAGAAAGATAAATCACCAAACCCCCCCTCCCCCCTGTTCTCACACAGACTGGAGTTAAAATTCTAGGGCAGGGACAGACTGATGTAGTTGGATGCTGTAATTAAACATTTCCTGCTGAGTGTATAATGTCCACATTATGATATACACAATAGGGAGAAGCCTCGGGACTGCATGTTTTCCCACGACTACAGCTGACTCCCCTATACTTGAGTAAATGGAGAGCCAGCAGCCAAGGGAAATTTTTTGTCGCGAGACAACGGGAACGTTCGCGCCCTCACGATCATTCAGAAAATGTGCTACACACAGCATCACTGTGCAGTGCATTTTCCAAATGTTCGCAAGGCCGATCATTTGTAGACCGATGGTATTGGGCTTTATCGCCACTGAGTGTAGCTCATTTTCTGAACTATCCCGAGGCCAACAAACCTTCCCATCAGCCTTGCGTCTTTCAAAAGAACGAAAAATTTCCCTTGCCTGTGGGTGTCTCCCCTTACTAAAATATAGGGGAGACGGCCATGGTAACTGGAAACATGCAGTCCCCAACGTACTCTCTATGCTGTGTATAGGGAGAATGCTCGTGATTGTGTGTACCCTGATCTTGCAGATCCTGTCTGTCATCTTTCAAACATCTTGGTTGTCTGTACCCAGCTTAAGTTTAGGTGGGCATACATGCCCGATATTCCGATCGGATTTGAGTGTCATAGATAATCTAATCCGTTCGATCAATTGATCAATCAATAGGAATATCGATGCCGTGTATGCCCACCTTATTTAATTGTCTAGCTGCCTGGGGTTTATCATGTAGCTAAATGGTATCGGGAAGGGGTCGTCATGTCCCATTAATCCACCAACAATTTACTATCAATCCACTAACAATCTACATCAATCCACAAAACAATACACATCACCAAACATCTACCATAATCCACAACATCTACCATCAATCCCCAACAATCTAGCAACCAATCCACCAACATCCATCATCTGCCAACATCTACCAATCATCCACAACCAATCCACCATCAATCTACCAACCAATCCCCAGCACCAATAATTATCACCAATCACCACTAACCACCCCATCAATCTACCACAATACCGCCAACATCCACTAACCAATCTCCAATTAATCCACCAACAATCTACCATAAATCACCACAAATCCACCTCAATCACCAACCATCCACCATCAATCTACCAACCAATCCACCACCACCAATCAACCATTAATCCACCAACAATCTACCATCATCCAACAAACAACCCACCATCAATATACTAACAATCCACCACCAACCCCACCATCAATCCAACAACCATCCACCAACCAATCTCACCAACATCCACCACAATCTACCATCAATCTCTCAACCAACCAATCACACCAACCACACCCATCCACCACTAACAATCTACCATAAATCCAACAACCAACCCACCAGCAATCTACCATCAATATACCAACCAATCCCACTACCATCCACCAACAAATTCTCAACCAATCCACCACCACCAACCCACCATCAATCTACCAACTAACCAACCATTCACCAACCAATCTAACACCCATCCACCATCAATCTACAAACCAATCCACCAACATCTACCAATCAGTCCACCCACAATCTACCATCAATCCATCCACCAACCAACCAATCATCCACCAACCCACCATCAATCTACCAACAATCCGCCATCTGTCCACCACTCATTCTACCAACCAACCACCATCAATCTACCAATCAATCCACCAATATCTACTAACCAATCCACCAACCAATCCACCATCAATCCACCAACATCTACCAAACAATCTGCCCATCATATCCCATCAATCTGCCAACAACCCACCAACCAATCAGATCTGCAACGATCTACCAGTCAACCCACCAGCAGTTTAAACACCATCCACCAGCCAATCAATCCACCAACCAATCCACCACAAACTCAGCCAAAATTATTATATTGTATGCAAAAATAGAGCTTTATAAGATGGCTACACACGAGAGGACTAGTTTTCCTGACGAGGTTCGCTACTAGTGAGCGCTTGGCCGGGACAAATTAATGTTGGTTGCGGCAATAGTAGCCATGGCAGACAGTTTGCGTGTAATTAACATGATTTACCAACAGGGCTGATCACCCGTTCATCTGAATCGCCTTGAATGCCCGGTACAACGCCGTGCACGAGCTGCATCCCATGCATTGAAAATATTAAGTATATTGTATGAACTGAGAGATAGCTTCCCAACATAGTTTTGTTATCATTGCTTTGTAGTTAGAGTTCTAAAAAAAGTTCTAAAAAAATTTCAAATTACTAAACTATAACTATTCTCACACGCCCCATTTATCACAGAAGTATAAACAGATCCCATTTCCCCCCTAGCTGGTCTCCTTAATCACTAGAGATGTCCGAACTTCAAAAATCCGTAAATTCGAAAATCCGCGAGCGGACCCGTTAAAACTTATTAACATGAAAGTTCGGCAAAATCCGCATTAAAAGTGGTCTAAATAGCCTTGGTAATGTACACTTAATCACTCAGGACCTGGTAATGTCCTTAGAAACACGTATCAATCCTACAATACCTAAAAAGTACAGTCGCAGCGTGAACGGTATTTTTCGAAATACGAGGATTTCCGTAAAAACGAGGATTTCCGTAAAAACGAGGACCTCCGTAAACCCGCGGATCTCCGAAAAAACGGATTCCCGTAAAAACGAGGAACCACGAGGAACCGGAACTTCCTGCCTAGCAAAATGGCTAGCTCTGCAAGCAGTTGTAGTCCATGAACTACCTGCTGCTCAGGGGTACAATGAGTTCCCCCCTGGCACCCATCATGTGCGGCGCCGAGGCGCAGGATTATGGAGGGCTCCAGCGCCGGATCCTGCGCCGATTTGGATACCAACCACTGTCTCTACCAGACCACTGTCCGACAGTGGTCAGACCTCAAGAGCAGAGCCTCAATGTGTGGCTGCCGTACGGCAGATGATAAAGGCAAGTATACTTTTTATATATTACTGTATTATTTTTATCTATAAATGCACACTGATACCCACACATAGACACAGTTAAACACACTTTACTGACCCACCCTTTTAGTTACATGGCAGCCCTATTTGAAGGAAAGTAAAGTCAAAAAAAATGTTGATCAATTATTAAAAATTGATTTTTACACTCCAATTAAAAATGTTGTGTTACCCCACAAAATCTATACAGATACAAGTACACACAGCTACTGATGCTCCCCTACACCCAACCAACTTTCCCTTTCCGTGGCTACAATACACACAATAAATTATAAGTAATATAAGCCAGAATAAGGTATGAAATCATTGCCATAGAAATATGATTGACTTTTAAGAAACTATAACATATTGCCTTATTAATCTGTATTTTCAAGCAGAATTCAAAGTATATAATTAATATAACCCTTTAGATATATCATTCATATGTATTTTTTTATTTTAATTTGCAGGGGAATCTTCCTCAGATACCCCACCCCCACCACCGTCCCCGCCAGAGGAAGAATTAAGTGCAGCCTATTGAAAAAATTTTTTTTTCTAAATCTTCATTTGTCCAAGGCCACATTACACGCACACAACGCTCCAGAAACAAGCATACAAGCCGTGTTTGCGGTGCGCTCATGTGTATTGCCATGCAGTGCAGTACGATGCATAACTGTGCAAAAATTGAGGATCACATTAATTGTGCCACACTATTGTGTGCTTTTTAACACGTTGATATGTCCAAGCCCTTTATCCAAATGTTTGCATAACTTTTGACAACTTCTCCGAGAATTGTTTTTAGTAAATGTATTCGAACATTTAATGACAGTGAGAGTTAAAATAAATTTCCTTTTTTTTTAGCACTACCACCAACTACCCTCAGGCTACGGGCAGCCCATTGCCCCCTCCGGGCATCCATTGCCCCCTCCGGCTCGCCATCGCCCCACCGCATCCATCGCCCAAGAAGAGGAGAACCTGCCACAGCCACACGTAAGTGCATCCTAAGCAATTTTTTTTATCTTTTTATTGACCTTGATTGTCAGCAAATAATTAGTGAAATTATCAGTGATAATAAGTGAATTTTATTATTTCACTGATAAAAATTTTTGTAAAAAAAAATGCAACAAATCTATTAATTTGGCTTGAGAGACGAGCTTCTCATTTCTTCATTCCATTTATGTCCCCGACTCTGGTGTATCTTGTCCCTCAGTTTTTGAGCTTAAGTCACGAAATTCGGTCCAAACGCCAAAATTATCCAAGAAATGTTCACTACATAGCCTTTAGAAATGTTCGTATACATGTAATATATACTAATGGATGGGACGGTGATTGTTGAAATAAAACATTTTTTTTTTCTAGAAGCAGGACCAGCCTCTACAGCCCTCCACCCTCTCCACCCCTCCACCCTCTCCAGCCCCTCCAGCTCTCAGCCTCCAGCCCCTCCTGCCTCTCAAGTCACTCTGGCGGCCATGCTTGAGAATCGTAAGTAAATCATATCAACGTTAATGAAATGTTATATACAAGACTATCATATCTGTATTTTCCCAGTGTAAAATCCACGCTACATAATGCAACATTGGGTACTGTGGTTTTGACAATGCTTTTATGGGGGGCACCACTTCCAAAAAAATTTGTATGTAGCACAGCTCCTAGTGATACAAAACCAAGATTTCTGATACAATTTAGCAATAAACGAAATGTTTTATCCAGCATTACCTACTGCTGTTTATCAGTGATCCCCCATGATGCAATAATATCGCTTTAAGTGGAAGTTCAGTGATAATATATATACTTTTAAGGAAAAAAGAGAAGTATTTATCTATCCAATGACCTAATCTGCCCATTCAGCAATTAGCATTGTGTCTGTGTATAATAAAAATGCAACGGAAATATGACTTCCTGTTTGCAGGACCCCTAATAGAGACCGTTATGGTCTAGCCCTTGACCCCCCTGGGTTGATTCAGTTGGTCAGTAGAGATCTGAGCATGTGTAACCCATCCAACAGCCAATCAGTAGAAATCACTGTTACCATAACTAGGTATGCATTAATATAATCTAAGAATTTTAGAAATAATGATGTCTTATACTGAGCTTTCCTTTTGACATACCGCAACATTATAGCATTGCAGTACCATGTATGTGTAAGTAGTTATCAGTGTGCAAATTTGCATCTACCGCTGATGGTGCTTTAGGAAATGTGCTCAAACATCTTCAACACAATTCTCTCATATTTCCTCCACAGAACTACAGAGCATGCGGCGGGAGATGCGCCACATGGTGCGGCGCCTGGACCGCCGCCTGGACCGCCGCCTGACCAACTGGAGAGGAGGGATATATATATATATAAAATAGTTTGTAAAACAAAATGTTTTTTGGGCTTTATTTTTCGATATATCAAATTATTCAGATAGATTCATAATCAATTTTTATTTGAAAAATTACAATACACATATCTATTAGCTAGCTATACTGGTACTTATAATTGTATATACCTTACCATTAATGCCATACACACACCACATGGCCACATTCCCCTATATAGTAGTTTGCTCACAACAAGGGAAAGAAGGCGATGGGGGTACTGGTTACAATGTCCACTGCGGTTTGCCACCATTGTTGTGGGGCCAGGCAGGCTTAGCCCACTGGACATACCCCCCTCACCCCATTGCTACTCTCCCTCAGAGTATGCTTCGTAAGGGAAAGCAGGTGAAAGGGTAAGGCTTCGTAGGAACAGCACCATTGAGTTACAGCAGGCCCACTGCATTTGCCACCATTGTTGTGGGGCCAGGCCGGCTTGGTCCCACTGGACATACCCCTCACCCCATTGGCTACTCTCCCTCAAGGTATGCTTCATGCAAGGGAAAGCAGGTGAAAGGGTAGGCTTCGTAGGAACAGCACCATTGAGTTACAGCAGGCCCACTGCAGTTTGCCACCATTGTTGTGGGGCCAGGCAGGCTTGGCCCCACTGGACATACCCCTCACCCCATTGGCTACTCTCCCTCAGGTATGCTTCGTGCAAGGGAAAGCAGGTGAAAGGGTAAGGCTTGCGTAGGACAGCACCATTGAGTTACAGCAGGCCCACTGCAGTTTGCCAACATTGTTGAAGAGCCAGGCAGGCTTGGCCCCACTGGACATTCCCCTCACCCCATTGGCTACTCTGCCTCAGAGTATGCTTTGTGCAAGGGAAAGTAGGTGAAAGGGTAAGGCTTCGTTGGAACAGCACCATTGGGTTACAGCAGCCCACTGCAGTTTGCCAACATTGTTGAAGAGCCAGGCAGGCTTGGCCCCACTGGACATACCCCTCACCCCATTGGCTACTCTCCCTCAGAGTATGCTTCATGCAAGGGAAAGCGGTGAATGGTAGGAACAGCACCATTGAGTTACAGCAGGCCCACACTTTGTAATATGGAGTACTGCTCTCGGGCCAAGCGGATTGACCCAGAGCTGAAAACATTAGCCACAGAGTAGCTGTTGCGGCTGTATGAGATGGTCAGAGTAGGTGACACCACAAAGGTGCCTCATGGAAGAGAATGAAGAACAAATATGGAGTACTGCTCTCGGGCCATGCAGGATTGACCCAGAGCTGAAAACATTAGCCACAGAGTGCGTTTGCGGCTTTATGAGATGGTCAGAGTAGGTGACACCACAAAGGTGCCTCATGGAGAGAGAACGAAGAAAAATACGGAGTACTGCTCCCGGGCCAGGCAGGATTGACCCAGAGCAAAACATTAGCCACGAGTAGCTGTTGCGGCTGTATGAGATGGTCAGAGTAGGTGACACCACAAAGGTGCCTCATGAGAGAGAACGAAGAACAAAATGGAGTACTGCTCTCGGGCCAAGTAGGATCGACCCATCTTAAAAAATTAGCCACAGAGTAGCTGTTGTCGCAGAGCATTTGTTATTTCATAACTGAATGCAGTAGAGCAAGGTAGGACCATATATGGCCCGGCCAATAATAAAAATTGCCATTGCCAGCTAAGCTGACATCAGCTAAGCCTCTAGTGGAAAATGAGGTGGAAGGAGCAGTATGGGTGGCCAGGGGCGGAGGCCTTCAGTGCACGGGCATCAGCAATAGGGGTGCTGTACTGAGATATGATCCCACCCTCATTCATCTTGATGAATGTAAGGCGGTCCACATTCTCAGTGGAGAGACGGGTCCTCCTCTCCATTACAACCCCCCCTGCCGCACTGAAGGTCCTCTCCGAAAGAACACTGGATGACGGGCATGAAAGGACCTCGATGGCATACTGTGCCAACTCGGGCCAGATATCAAGCCTCGCCACCCAGTAGTCCAGTGGATCCTCAGTCCTCTGATGTGGCTACACCGGCCCTGGATCCGATGTTCGGTGACCTGGCGACTGAGGTGTTGCTGGTGGAGTTGCCAGTAGATGGGCCTGGCAACTGTGGCTGGAAGAACAGCCTCCGTACTGCTGCTCCTCCTGTCAGGCACAGGGGGACGTGAGCCCTATTATTACCCAACATCAGGTGCTGTAGGCCTGCCAGAACCTGGGAAGGTAGAACAGAGGCAACGTAGCAGTGTTGCCTCATAGTGCTGCATTCTACCTTCCCTCTGAGATGCGGGCTAAACTCTGACACTTTACCCTTGTAGCGGGATCTATAAGGGTGGCCACCCATGTACTGCTCCTTCTCTTTGATGGCCTTAATCCTGGGGTCCTTGCGAAGGCATTGCAGCATGCGCCGCAAACTGCCTGCCGCAGAGGACCCCATGTCCTCGATGTCACTGAGGACAATAGTGTCGGGCTCAACCTCTCCCCAACCACGAATGACATGTGGTAACTTGGAGGGTTGAGATGTCCCCCTAGAGGAATACCCCATTCCCCTTGGTCCAGGTCACCTAAATCTCCCCTCCATCATCGGACGGCTGCTCTGCACCGTGATTGTTTGGGCTCGGAAAGCATCACGGTTGTCGGCGTCCTCCTCTTCCAGTGCCTGCTGCTCGACAGCGAGTGCCCTGTCGAGTATGCCGCGCAGAGTTTGCTCAAGTAGGAACACCAGTGGGATGGTATCCGCAATGGTGGCATCATTGTGGCTTACCATCCTGGTTGCCTCCTCAAATGGCGCGAGCACACGGCAGGCATCGCTAATCAGCAGCCACCCTGGTAACAGCAAACCCAGGTCCCCCAGAGCCTGATCTTACCTCGTACTCGTACAAGGAGTCTATGATTGCTCACCTCTGCTGGCGCAGCCTCAGCAGCATCATAAGACTAGAGTTCCAGCGGGTTGGGGTGTCACAAATCAGGCGGTTCTGCGGCAGACCATTCTGCTGCAGAAACTCGGCCAACGAGCTGTGGCCGTGTATGACCGCCTGAAGTGACTGGACACCCTCCAGCCATCCTCAGTACCTCCTGGAGTCCAGGGTACTTGGTGGGAACCGCTGGACGACCAGGTTGAGAACGTGTGCCAGGCAAGGAACATGTGTGACTCTGCCCATGCGAAGGGCAGACAGGATATTGGTGGCATTGTCCACACACGACCTTGCCTATTGAGAGTGGGTGTGGGGTCAGCCACCTCTCAACCTGCCCTTGCAGTGCTGCCACAACTCTGCCCCGGTGTGGCTCCTATCACCGAGGCACACAAGCTGCAACACTGCCATGGCACCGTCTCGCCTGGCACGAAGCATAGGCTCTGGGGGCACGGAGCTGTCCGGGAAGAGGGCTCACCGGATAGGAGGGGGGTGGAGACTGGCGTATCACCAATGCGTGTGGTACACCATCTCCCCACTTGCGCTCCGTGCCGCGTCTCTGCCGGCTAGTAGAGTAACCCATTGGGCGGTAAATGATACATACCCCGCCCCTGGCCGTGCTCACTGGACCACGCGTCCATAGTAATGTGGACACACTTGCCCACACTGTGGTCCAGCGAAGCAGATATATTGCCCTGCAGATGGTCGTGCAGGGCTGGTACTGCCTCTGGGCAAGTACCTATGGCCAGGGACCTGCCACTGTGGTGTGCCAATGGCCACAAACTCCCTGAACGCTGCACTGTCTACAGGCTGAAAGGTACAGCTGCACCGCCAGGAGTTTGGCTAAGCCGGCAGTGAACGCTGGGCTTGGGGGTGACTGGGGGACAGTTTTCTGACTCCGCTCCACAACTGGGGAAGAGAACCTGCCTTTTACCTGACGCTCCAGCAGCAGTGTCAAGAGGCCTCTTAACACCGGCGTGCTGGGGCCAAAGGCTGCCTCTCCTCCCTAACTTCCACCGAGGAAGCAGCTGATGGGACCGGAGGGGGAGGAGGAGAACGGTGGCTACCTGGGCATGAGGTAGGGAACGTGTGGGCTGCACTCATTCCCTGTCCGCTGCTCCCACCGGGCAAAGTGGTGCAGAATCAATCTCCTCTCCATAGAGGAGGTGCCCAAATGTGATGTGGTCTTCCCACGGCTAACACGTTGCAGGCACAACTTGCACACTGCAACCGTGCTGTCACCTGAGCCATTGAGAAGAACTCCACACCGACTGAGGCCACCCGACACGACTCGGAGCGAGGTCACCTGCTGCTGTAGGGCACTGGCACCAGATCTCATTGGTGCCGTACCTCCACGTGCAACACTAGGTGCACTGCCTCGGCCCCGCCGCCTGCCCCCAGTCCTGCCTCTGGGTTTCAGATCGTGCTCATGCTCTGAGGGAACTATCCTCCTCCTCTCTCACAGAGGGCACCCATGGATGATCGGTGACCTCATCGTCCACTTCCACCTCCTCATATCTGGAGGCTGCGTCACTAACAGCAGCAGCATCTGGAACCTCACCCCCTGCATTAGTTCCCTGTGCTGCTCACAGACTGCTGCATGACATCATCTACCTCCTGTCCCCCTGTGCACTGAGCACTTTCCTCCGCCTCGGGCGACAGGAAAATTTGTGCATCAGTGCATGGCTCCTCCTCAAGCACACTAGCCCCACACATAGTGTGCGAAAACAGATCCCGAGACTCCTCCTCCAGATCCCCGAAGGTATGCGTCATGTGGGCAACGAACTCCTGATAGAGCGGATCAGGTTCCATGCCCACAGTAGGAGCCTCAGGTGAGGAAGGACAGGCACAATATCTACAGTAGCAGCTCGGCTGCTCTGTGCCTGTGAGGAGGTGGATGAGAAGGCGGGGTAATCCACTCTACTACCCTACCCCCCGCCTTCCTTGATCAGAAGGGATAGCCCTAGCCCGGCTACCCCTAAAAATATCGGGCACGGTTACCCTGCTGCCCTGCGAAGGGCCAGGTAGCTCCTGGCCAGAGCCTTCAGTAGGCTCTCCTCTGCCTCTCCCTCTCCTCCACGTGCAGAAGCTCCTGGCTCTCCCTCTGCCCTGCCAGTCATTTCCCTCCCCAATTTAAACAAAAAAAAAAAAAATATAATATATATATATATATATACACACACTCACACACACAACACAAAAGACAAAGCAACAAAACAACACAGAAGCAAACAAGTAAACACAAAGCTTTTTTTTTTTTTTTTTACACTAAAAGCACAAATAGGAACAGACACAACTGACAGCAAATAGCAGATCAGACAGCAAAAGCTGCTGATTGCTGCTAAAGGCAGCACTGTCATTACACAAAACACACAGACCTGACACACAGATACAGAAAGACAAACAAAAAACAGGACACCTAGACCTCTAAAAGGTCTAACACAAAATTTGTCCAAAGGACTTATAGGGGTTAGTCCTTAAAAGGACTTTTGGGTCTCACAAAGTTAGTCCTTAAAAGGACTGTTGGGTCTCAAGATGTGTGAATACAGGGGTGGGTAACAACAGTGCTAACCACCCATACTGAAATCCACCCACAGAAAGCTCAAAAAGCGCAAAAATCTCTCTCCAACTCCTACACTGTCAGGTCTCTACTAAACACACTCCAACACACTGACAAAATGTCACCTGTGAAGCAGCCTTTATATACCCAGGAGGCTGGCAATAATCATGTTAGCTGCCATTGGCTAATTTGGGTCATGTGGCTTGCTCCGTCTTGAAAATAATCCCCAAAAATTCGAATTTACAAGAATTCTCATTTTTACGAAAATTCTCGTAATTACGCGATTCTCGTAATTACGAGGATCTTCGGTTTTTCCGGGTCCCGGAAGATCGCAGATTCTCGTAATTACCGAGATACTCGATTTTTTTCGAAAATTTTCGGAAAAAAAATCACGCGGTTCGGAAGTTCGGAAGGCGGAAAATCCGGAATAATCTGCCGTTCGGCCATCTCTATTCATCACCTGAGAAAACAAATAATAGACTCCAGCAATGATGGGTACAATATGTTTTCAAACAGAGCAAATATAAAGTTATAAATATATGTATGTGTATGCATTCTGCATATTTCTTTAATTCTATTGGCTTAAGGGGTAAATTGTGTGGGAAGATTTAACTGAAGTGATTGAAGTTCTGGGTAAATCTCCCCCATAATGTTTTAAACTCCAATGAATGGTAGTGATGACTTACTTGATTTTGTTTAACATTCCAAAAATATGAATGTTCATGTAACACTCTGGATTCCCAAGTATTCCTTCAGTCCAAATACCCCAATCAACATCCACTATCTTTACCAATAGACCCCATTTGCCGGGAGGCTAGATAGCCTCACCGAACACAGTTGCCCCCCATGGACTTAGAGTGCAATACTGACCTAGGAATACTGGAGAAGTCCGAAGTGAAACAGACAGCAAGGCACAGGAAGAAAAGACAAAGGTCAGAGACCAAAATACAAGGTACAGACTAGAGTAGGCAAGAGCAAGTCAAAACACAGCAGAGAGTCAAAAACAGGAATCAGGCTGCCAGCCATGGTACAGAGGGTTGAGCAAGAAGCATAGTCAGGAATGAGCAGAGGTCGGGCAGGCAGATACGAATCAAGGTCAAAAAACAGACAAGGGTCAATAACCTCTTGCCCCCTGGAGTTAGAGAGCAATGTAATCCGAACTGAGGCCGGGAATACTGGAGAAGTCCAAAGTGAATCAGACAGGCAAGGCACAAGGAAGAAGAGATCAAAATACTAGGTACAGACTAGAGCAGGCAAGAGCAAGTCAAAAACAGAGCAAGGTTAAAAACAGTAATCAGGCGGCCGCCAGGCATGGTACAGAAGGTTGAGCAAGAATCTTAGTCAGGACCAAGCAGTGGTCAGGGCAGGCAGATATAATCAAGGTCAAAAACAGGCAAGGGTCAATAACAGAGAATATATAAAGAAAGCACACCACCAGCAAGATATAAAAAAAAACCCGCTATATCGGGCAAGGACCAATGGGCTAAGGGGTTTAAAAAGACTAAAAGGACCAATCCATTAGGAGGACAGCCAGAAGAAGAAGAGAGCGATTGGATAATGGGAAGATTTTGAATAAAAAAGCGAACGAGGATCGCAGAATCGGAAGTCGAGAAGAAGTGCGAATGCCGCCGAAGACCAAGGAGCGACGGAACCACTGGAGAAAGCCGAAGGCACCA
The DNA here is from genome assembly GCA_019447015.1 of Hymenochirus boettgeri. NCBI lineage: Eukaryota > Metazoa > Chordata > Amphibia > Anura > Pipidae > Hymenochirus > Hymenochirus boettgeri. The sequence continues at coordinate 949 of JAACNH010005016.1, read as the reverse complement.
CGTGGAGCACGCACCGTGGGATCCCCTAGCAGGTATGTTTTTCTTTACAGTTCAAAATGCATTGAACTATTTGCCCAAAATTTCATCTATAGTAATGACACATTTTTGTGTTGTAACAAAATAAGAAAGTTATTTCCTTCTGCTTTATTTGTGGATTGTCAACAGAGACAGAAGAAAATGTAATAGCCACCAAAAAATCAGTTCTTTAATATTTATATTTCAAGGTTAACCATCTGACAGGTTTCTTGGACATCCAAGTTATATGTAAGAACAAATAAGATTTAAAAAACTTAATCTAGAAGAAACTATAGTTACTAGTTGTCATATCAAAGTGAATACATCTGTAGGTCCTAGCTATAAATCTTTAATGAAGGAATTTCATTCCTACATTAAAAGGTATATACATAATGCATATTTAACTTTATGTAGTTTTCATTAATATGAGGTAATAGCAAATCTATCTTTAACGTGATTAAGATTGTAAAGTCCATATTTTAACGTCAACATCCACTAAAATATATACAGAAATATAGGATCCCCAAAAAGACTATAGAATAGAGCATTTATTTTTGTTGGTTGGCATTTCAGGCATCTCACGGGAGTCCTCCCCATTCTGGGGTGGTCTCCCGCAAGACCACCCAAGACTCCCGCAATGGAGAGGAGACTTTAATCTCCTCCCCGTCACGCCCCGTTCTGTCCAACATGCCCCGGGAACGCCCTTGTCATGCTCCCGGAATGATCATATTCTTGCCCTCTCCAACCCCCAATGGTTGACTCTGCCCCCTGTTGACATTGCTGATGTCACACCCCTAGCCCACCTCCTAACCCCACCCCTCCCAACCTTGCCTGGAAACCTAAGCCGGCAGGGTGGGATGTCTGGCATCTAGAATATTGCTGCAAAGGAAGTTATGGATGTAAATAACAGCTTCTACCCTGAATGACCATGAAG
>JAACNH010005015.1:0-21806 GCA_019447015.1 Hymenochirus boettgeri | reverse complement strand
CCTAATCTGTTTCTGATTGGTCAATTTTTCAATGCTTGGTTTGCATGGTTTACATTAACCAATCAGATTTCAGAAAATCAGAAAATCGGATTGGTTAATGTAAACCATGTAAACCAAGCATTGAAAAATTGACCAATCAGAAACTGATTAGGACTTTCTGCAAACCTACATAAAGAGGTGCAAATCTCTGTGGAACTCAGGTGCCATCGCAGTAGATAGCTGAAGAAAGAAGCAGCTAGCCACATCGGCTCTGCTAAGGCCAGAGGTGCCGGTGGGCTTACTGGCGGCTGCAGTGAGCCTGCCTGGCATCGGCAACCTCAGTGGTGATGGTGTCGCTAGCCCGAAGACGTCACGTAGGATCAAGACGAAGGTGACATCAGCCTCGTTGAGGCCACCCGCGCCGGAGGGGTACTTCTTGGGGTCGATGGCCTCAGCGGAGCTGGTGTCACAGGATGGAAGACAGAAGACGCCGCCCAAGGGCTATTTTAAGAGCCGTTCACTGGGGGTCCAGGTTCGAGCTGCGGGACCCCCAACAAAGGCACTTATCAGTGTCACAAGAGCCCTTACAAGGGCCGGGGAGGGGGGTCCCGGTTCGAGCTGCGGGACCACTTAAGCAACAAAGGGCCCTTGTTAGGGCCACAAGGGCACTTAGAAGTGCCGCAAGGGCCCTGATAGGGCCGGGTAGGGGGGTCCCAGTTTGAGCTGCGGGACCCCTTAAGCCCCAAAGGGCCACAAAGATCCTTGTAAGGACCCAGGAGGGGGTCCCAGTTTCGAGCTGCGGGACCCCCGAACGTCCGGCCGGATTGTCGGCCTTTCGGTAATCTGCGAACAGCCCATTTTTACTGAGTTTTACTGAACGTTCAGCATGTGAAAGCAGCACGCAGAAACCGGACGACTCGTGTCAGTCTGTTTCTTGACAGTTCACTGTCTAAAACTGACCTTAAACCTATAAATAACATTAAAAAGGAATGTCCACCCTTAAAGGGCATGTCCACCCCCAAACTAAAATTTAACCCCATGCTGGCCCCACTGTGTATTGTTACAAAATCCTTACCTTTCTCCTTTGCTCCAAATGGTTCCTGGACTGTGTAAAGTCTAGGAAAGTGAAGAGTAGGAGCTGTCTTCCTTCAAAAAGGAATCTGCTTCTTCTATTGCCTCCTAGAGGGATGCAGGTATGTGCTGTGGAGCAGATTCTCCCCCTCCCTCCATGCAGATCCTTCGTCACTGCCCTTTCGTTTAATATTAAACCTTTTTATTATAATGTAGCTCCCCTGCTCCCTACCCAAAAAGCATGGTCTGTTTGCAAAAAAAGTCAAAAGAAACTTACTTACTGGACCAGGATCCCTTGGTTAAATCAATAACTGGCAGCCGCATCTCTCATTGGCTGACTCTCAGCCAATCACAAACACGGCTGCTGGCCCCAATGCATGGGATCCCAGGCTGGTAAGGTTCCTCTGTTTTTCTTTACAAATGGACCATGTGATTAGGGTTGGGCAGGGGGGAGCTACATTATAGAAAAAGATAAGGTGGACATACCCTTTAAAACAAAAAACTGGTGACTTGTCAGTTATCTGCCACAACCCAAAATATTATTTTTACCAGTTTATTACATGCATTTTTAAACAGATATTAAGGGTACGTTCTATCCCTTTCTAGTAAAGGTATCTGCCTCCTCCCTCTGCTAACTGAGCTTTTTATGTGAAGAGGAGGAGGGAGTGAAACAGCAGTCAGTCATTTGCTGCGATATCAGTTGTCCCAGCCTTGATTGAGCATGGAGGGAGGGGTAGCTTAATTGCCAGAATGGGAACAATAATTATCCTTAATATCAGGTTAGTAATGCAGATATAAAGTGCAAAAATATCAGTTGGAGTTGGAGGCAGGTAAACTGACAACTGACCAGTTTTTGTTTTATTGGTGGACATTTCCTATAAAATATATTTTAAAAAAAGAAAAATTTATTAATATGAACAAAGGTTTTCTGCTGCAGAAGTTTGAAATATCTAATCCAATATTTAATTTATGGCAGGTAGGTAATGGAGTATTCATATTGAAGGTATTAAAAGAAGGGAATGAAATTAAAGAATAAAAAAGAAACCTTATGAAACATACGTAACAGCATAAAATAGGATGTAGATGTTCCACAAAAGAATTTTTTAAAATGAAGTTTAGATGAAAAAAATATATCAAAAAGCACCTTAAAGGGCAAGTCCAGCCCTAAACGAAACCTTCATACAGGTAAATCACCCGCCCAAACCCTAAACGAATAGTTTTTAAATCTAAAATCTATAAGTCTAACCTGAAATCCTGCAAATGTCCTGTTTCCCTGTTTCTGCTTCCTGGCTTCTTTCCAGTTTGTAACGGTCAGTTATGGATTTGACAGTTGACACACACGCCAAGACTGAATGCAAATTTACGGTCTGTTTCTGAGCATGCCCAGGCTTAGTACAGGTTTCTGAATTGCTCAGTTTCCATGAGGCATCCAGAAGATAACAGGCATACATAATGAATTATAGGACAAACTATGATATATCAACATATTTAAAGATTCCATTCTTTCTAAAAAGATGTTCTTATGAGGTTAGAGTGTCCTTTAATATAAAAGAGTATCTGTGTCTCACCTCTAATTTTGATATGGGTTTTGGGAAATTTACCTTTCTAACATGGGGTTGTGTTTATTTCCCAACATTACTATCACACAGTGTGGTCACGACCATTTGTTCTTTACACATGTCAGGAACTTGTACAAGATAGAACAGTTGGCCAACACCACTAGTAGCCTCTAGCCAATCCCTTTTTCAGGACAGATTAGGCAAGGGAACTGTAACTTAGGTCAGGGGTGTGGCCCGTAACTGTATATACACAGTTATTCAGCTAGTTCTTCACGAGGTTATATTAACCTGAATGCTATTTGCTACAGTGGAATTTACAGTTTATTGGTTGTTTTTAGAGGGGATATTTTCAGATTCAGGAGTTTAAAATTTGGTTTAGCTTTCCTTTAAAAATTTTGATTGCCAGCTATAATTAGAAATTGCCTTGATATAATTACACAGCATCTAAAGGGCCTTAAAGGGCATGTCCACCCCCAAAACTATAATCCCCCCAACTACTGGCCCCACCATGTAGTGTAGTTTAATCCTTACCTCACATCCCAGTCCCATAGGGTTCCTGGAAACCCCCCCCCCCCCAAAGTCCCAAAACTAACCACCAGGAGGATAGCAGGGCTCTGCCTGCTATCTTGCCTCGGTAGATATTGCCATGCGCACTGCAGCCTTCTCCCCCTCCCTCCCCCTCCCTCTCCCTCCCTCTCCCTCCGTTCTACTATCCCTCCCCCTAGCTTCAATCCCCCTTAATATGCTGCTCCCCCATGTCCCCCAGCCCCAACCGCTATTTTTTTTTTTCAAAAAGCTCCCCAAACTCTTACTTACCTCTCCGCTTTCCTCCGCTGCACTGAATGACCGGCAGCCGCGTCTGTGATTGGCTGAGCGACTGCCGGTCCCGCCCCTCTGCTTGCATCCTTGCAAGCAGAGGGCCGGCAGTGCGGCGGAGGAACGAGGGGAGGTAAGTAAGAGTTTGGGGGGCTTTCTGAAAAAAATATTTGTGCGGTTGGGGCTGGGGGACCAGGGGGAGCAGCATATTAAAAATAAGTTTATGGGGTGGACATACCCTTTAAAAACCTTAGAGGAATGTAACAACATATATTTTAAATGGATGTAGACGTCTTAGATATGTTGTTTTCTTGGAGGAAATAATGTTCAACTTGAATGACTAACCAAAATTAATAATGTACTTTTCCCAGAATTTAGTATTTTTAGATTCCATTTAGATGCAATAAAAAGAACTAAATGTCTGGGTAAGAATGTCTTCCTCTTCACGCTCTAAGAATTTTCAGTTACTAGCTTAAAAATAGGTAAAGAAGAAAAGAGTACATATGGTGCTCTGTTTTTTTTTATATCCCTTTTCTATGACAGGCATCAGAAACTGAATTAACAGCATATAACTGAATTAATCCTATAGATTGTCATTTTTTTCTTATATCTGTTATGACATACATTAATAATTTTCCTGCCCTTCCCTGTATTTGAGTGAAGTAGGGAAAACCACAATTATATGTCCAATCTCATGCAACTTTTTATCTTTACTTAGTACTCATTCTGGTCATTCCCTTTAACTGACACAGTGTGTATTACCAGAATCAGAAAAGCCAATCAATTAAAATCCACTAAGAATTGTTAATCTAGGTTAATATGCTATGAAGCTGAGATGGTTTAAGATCAAACAAGGCCCTAGGCAGGGTATGTATATTGTATGGACAGTAATACAGTTTCTGCTTCTAAAGCTGCCTCCCTAGGAGCCTAGGTTGCCTTGTGGATAAACCTGCTCTGCTTAGAAGCAACATCTTTGCCCAGAGGTGACTGTACACATCTGAAGATTATGAAGTGGAGTCTGAATCTTAGAATTTCTAACAGTAAATACAGAGAATTAAAACACTAATCAAATCTGCCAAGCCATGGACCTTTTAGAACAAAGGTGGATTTACAAATATTAATATACTGTATCTCTTACACACTGTTATAATCCTGGTCCTACCTTAGGTCGAGCGCGGGGGTGTGTGCCGGCGTTCAAGCGTGGGCGCGGTCACCGCGAGCAGGCCGAGCGTCCCTCTGTGCGTGCGTCCCTTGTGACGCAGGGACACAGGCTTCGGGGTTCCCGGTCTTGCATTTCTGACTCAGGGCAGGTTCCTTCTGGTGTGCGCGCACCCTGGCGTGCTCAGGGGGGCGCACGCGTCGCACCCAGATGACGCTCCTCTCCTTTCTTAAGCTCCTCCTCAGAGCCTATTTCTTGCTGCCGGTTCAGAGTTACTTCTTCTGAACCTTAGCTCCTGTGAGCTGTGTCTTGATCTGTTCCTGACTTGATCTTGATCTGTTCCTGTGCATCCAGTGTATTATTGATCTCCATTCCCATCTGCCTGCTCCTGCTTCCAGTGTATTATTGGACTCCATTCCCATCTGCCTGCTCCTGCTTTCAGTGTACTATTTGGTCTCCATTACCACCAGCCTGCTCCTGCTTCCAGTTTATTATTGGTCTCCATTCCCATCTGCCTCGCCTGCTTTCAGTGTACTATTTGTTCTCCATTACCACCAGCCTGCTCCTGCTTTCCAGTGTATTATTGGTCTCCATTCCATCTGCCTGCTCCTGCTTTCAGTGTACTATTTGGTCTCCATTCCACCAGCCTGCTCCTGCTTCCAGTGTATTATTGGTCTCCATTCCCATCTGCCTGCTCCTGCTTCAGTTGTACTATTTGGTCTCCATTCCCATCTGCCTGCTCCTGCGTTCAGTGTACTATTTGGTCTCCATTACCACCTGCCTGCTCCTGCTTTCAGTGTATTTTGGTCCCTCCATTACCACCTGCTGTCCTCTGCTCTAAAAGTTTACCCTCCTAGTAATTTGTCAGTTATAATCTGCTTGTATTTACTGAGTTTCATTCACCACTGAATATACAATGTACAATGTCCATTTTATCATTTTATTTTTCAAATCGGATTCATGTTCATTCTTCATGTATTAGATTTCATGGTTTTCATTCTTCATGTATCCGATTATGGTTTCATTCTTCATGTATTAGATTCATGGTTCAATCTTCATGTATTAGATTCATGGTTCATTTTTCATGTATTGGATTCATGGTTCATTCTTCATGTATCGGATTCATGGTTCATTTTTCATGCATTAGATTCATGGTTCATTTTTCATGTATTGGATTCACGGTTCATTCTTCATGTATCAGATTCATGGTTCATTCCTCATGTATCAGTCATGGTTCATTCTTCATGTATCTGAGTCATGGTTCATTCTTCATGTATCAGATTCATGGTTCATTCTTCATCTATCGGATTCTTGGTTCATTCTTCATGTATCGGATTCATGGTTCATTCTTCATGTATCGGATTCATAGTTCATTCTTCATGTATCGGATTCATGGTTCATTCTTCATGTATAAGATTCATGGTTCATTCTTCATCTATCGGATTCATGGTTCATTCTTCATGTATAGGATTCATGGTTCATTCTTCATGTAACAGATTCATGGTTCATTCTTCATCTATCGGATTCATGGTTCATTCTTCATGTATAGGATTCATGGTTCATTCTTCATGTACCAGATTCATGGTTCATTCTTCATGTAACAGAGTCATGGTTCATTCTTCATGTATCGGATTCATGGTTCATTCTTCATCTATCAGATTCATGGTTCATTCTTCATGTATAAGATTCATGATTAATTCTTCATGTATCGGATTCATGGTTCATTCTTCATGTATCAGATTCATGGTTCATTCTTCATGTAACAGATTCATGGTTCATTCTTCATGTAACAGAGTCATGGTTCATTCTTCATGTATCGGATTCATGGTTCATTCTTCATGTATAAGATTCATGATTAATTCTTCATGTATCGGATTCATGGTTCATTCTTCATGTTTCAGATTCATGGTTCATTCTTCATGTAACAAATTCATGGTTCATTCTTCATGTATCAGATTCATGGTTCATTCTTCATGTATCAAAATCATTGGTTCATTCTTCATGTAACAGATTCATGGTTCATTCTACATTTTAGTAAATATTTTTTCTAAATTGCACGGTTGAAGAACCATGGTCTTCAACCAAAGTCTGTTGTGAGACTTTGATTAGAAATAAAACATTCCATATTTTATACGTCATCACTGGAGTTGCCCCCTGTAAGGTGAACAAATATCAAAAATTGGAATACAAAAAACATACAGGGAGATTCAATAAAATGTTAAAAATGGTGCTAATTTTGCCCCAACCAATCAGATGTTAGCTTTCAAATGTTAAATAATATCTGATTGGTTGGAGCAAAATTAGCACCATTTTGATATGAACTTTTATTGAATCTCCTTGATAGTATTTAAATGATTGTGAATTTTCTCATTCATTCAGGTCATGGTATATCTGTTGTATTCAGTTAGATCAACTGGACCTAAAGTTTAGTTCTTGAAGATGTTTCGCTAGTCAACCGACAGGCTTTCTCAATTTAGAGAGACTTGTACAAGAATCTGTTGGCAATATAAGTATCCTGGAAAGTCCCAATTAGCATATGACAGCCAGGGACCTTCTAAATCATTTAAGTGTGGCAAGTTCTGACCCACCACAGTTCTAGATATTTAAGTGCCTGGTAAAAAGAATTTTGTCTTTGCCTAAAGGATAGTCATTGTTATTAAATATACTAATTTGAGTTATTTGCGTACTAATCTATTTGTAACAATGCTATGTGTTACTCTTTATTGCTTACATCACAGTTTTCTAGGGTTTTTATAACATGGCTTGGTGCATATTTAACAATAAAAAAGAACCAGGTAAAGCATCAATAACATCTTTTCTACTAAAAAATGTGCACATATCAACTTACATAAAACAAGTTAAACTAATGTTAGGGTAGTGGCGCATGGAAGGCATACGGCCGCTCTGTAATCGTTTTCTGAGCCATTCCCTGGCACTGCCAATAGTTAAATGCTACATATGGTGTTTTGCTAGTGGTAAAATATCTAACCACTCCAAAAATGTCCATAAACCGACCATCTGAAAGAAGCCTTAGTATTACAGCTGAACCCATGTGCACATTTCATTTTATATCTTCACTATAAATATCTGCAACCTATATCCTATAATCGTATATGAATAATTTAATATTTCTACAAATAAATACATTCAATCATGCTTCATGCACGTTGTTGTTTTTTTATATTTGTTTCTTTAAGAGCTAAATAGTAATATTTCTACATGTAACATTCAGAGGTGTTTTTTTTTGTTTGCATTGATCACATCTAGATATTTTTCTCACTTGCTTGACTATTATTAGCTCCCCTGAGAGTGAATCTCTTTGCCTTTCATTAATCTTCTTGCAATGTCCAAATCAAATAGAGCTATAGCAAATCAGATATAAGCAGTCTAGCTAAATTCAATTAACAGTTAGCCCACCAGATTTAATCCCTGGGTTTATTCCTATTGCTAATATGTTATAGAATTCTCTTGTTTAGTTGTCAGTATTTGAAATATTTTTTGCCTAAATTTATTTATTCTATTCTTTGAATTCCTGACGCTGAGCTCTTAAGGTAACATGGGTAATTTTTTCTGATTGATTTGATTGAAAACATGCCCCGTTTGTGGCTTCCTGTTCATCTTAGCAGCTGCATTATCTTGGCCACATTTCAAGCTGAAATCTGCTTAAGATAGATGATGCAATGTGGTGAAATTCAATCAGAATTCCTCCATTTTGCAGCCATCCAAAGTGTAATGACAGCTTTAATATACTGTATAGTACATCAACGTCATGCTTCTCATTTTAAATAGGTTTGATTTATTATGTTTTCATTTTAATAACATTTTTCAATATCGGTAGGTCATCCCAACATGTCATAACTTCATAACTCAAACACGACAGAAGTTCTTTTCTGTGTCAGAGATTGGGCAGAATTGTATATGTTTTGAACATTTAAAGTACATATTAAATAGTACGTTTGGTTCATTGAACTGGTTTTATGCTGTTTTTGGGTTTTGTTTTTCTGATTTAAAATTGAAGGTGAAGGTTTCACCAGTTGAAATGCATTAAAGTCTAAGGGCCATATTCATAAAGGCGCAGCATCACTTTAAACCATGACTTTAAAGGGGAAATGTGGTCTCCAAGTCTAAATGAAAGGCCAGTTTCCTACCTTTAAAATGCTTTAAAATGAGCCATCAACCACCACTCTACGTGCTCCACAGCCAAGATATAAAGAAATGACTGACCAGAAAGTTAATGGGTGGGAGGCGACATGTGACATTCCTAAGGCTTCTCCTGCACAGTGCCGCCAGTGAGCACAGCCTCAGACTCCCTCAGTGTGTGAGGGAACGAAGTCCCTCTCTGCTTGTGAAGGACCTGCAGCTGCAGAGAAGGTAAGGGAATCTACAGCCCTTCACCTTTCACTGTGTGAAAACAGCCTTTTCAGGCAGAGTTCTCACTCTGCCTGAAAAGGATGTTACCACAGAGTTTTCAGGGGGGGGGGGTAGGGGGGGTGTCAGAGTGGCCCAAGCACCTGTAGCGGGTGGGGCTTAGGCACCTGCAAGTGGGTGGGGCCACAGCACCCACGAGTGAGCGGGGCCACGACACCCACGAGTGGGCAGGGCTACGGCACCCGTGAGTGGGCGGGGCCACATGGGGCTGTAAGGGAATGGGCCAAGGGGGGCCTGCAACTGCAGGGACCATGGGGTCCATGAGTGGGAGGGACCAGGGGGGCTGCAAAGGGGAGGAGACACAGGGCAGATTGACTGACAGGTTTCAGAGCAGGACGCAGAAGTGCAGGGACCTGGTGATGCTGCTGCCATATCACACAGAAAAATGTAAATACTTCAAAAACTATGTAAAATAAACAATGGAAATAAGATGCAAAACTCTCAGGAGAGCAATTCCTATCATTTACCTAAAGTCATTTTTGGACCAACGTTCCTCTTTAATGATCATTTAACAAAGTGGTTTTGGAAGTACTGTCCATGGGAGCCACACAATGTAAATAAGAGTATTTTCGCTGGCATTTTGCTGGCAAAAAAATTGCTGTGTAGCAAATCCTCAGCCACTTCTATGTAAAATAGGAATCTGAAATAAGACATTATGGCCTAGGCTCAACAATTCTATTTCAACTGATAGAACACTTTCCTCCCTGCAGTTTCCAGAACTTTTCTATTTGTTTGTCACTGGTTACTGTCTCTTCTTAATTTCATTTTAAAAAGATATCTGGTACACGTAGGAATGTGCATGGCTTTTTATATAGCTTTTAAATATATAACTACTTTGATGCTTTTATATATGGACGCCCAGATATATATTTTTTGTACATGGTATATTTGTGGTAGGAATTATGGGGTTTAGATATTGTTTTTTTCATTAAAGTACACACTTTTTCAGTTATTTTGTGTTGGAAGGTTTTTGTTATACATCATATACTATACGACTTCCCCCTATATGTATCTTTCTTGGGGGTTACTATTTCCCTTTATTTATGCCCATGTGAGTGCCTCAGGGTTTCCCTGAGTTTAGTGGGTTCTCTTTCTGCTTTAGTTTCAGTTCTATCTGATACTTACCTTATTCTATTTTACCAATGTCTGTGTGCCAATTTACCAGTGCTGGTGTGCCAACCATTTAACATGTTAGTGTTCCAAGCATTAAAGTTGTGGTGTGGCACATTTTACAGTGTCTGTGCAAAGCATTTTACCAGTGTCAGTGTGCAAGCATTTTAGCAGTGTCAGTGTGGCCAAGCATTTTAGCGTGTCAGTGTGCCAAGCATTTTAACCAATTTCAGTGGCACCTTTACCAGTGCCAGTTTTCAAACCAATTTATCAGTTTCTGTGTGTCCACCATTTTATTAGTGGTTCATGTACTAAGCATTTTACCATTGTCTGTGTGCGAAGCATTGAACCAGTGTCGGTTTGAAGGTTTGAGAATCTAATGGGGCCATAAATAAATCAGGCCCGTAGGATTAGGCACATGCACTGAGCAAAAATGTATCTCGCATCTATGACCACCATAAGTTTTATACTTTTGGAATATAATTGAATAGTTTTTCTAGGTTTATGGATAAAGTATGCTTGCAGTTCTGATTTGTTTTTGTGGGGGGGAGGGCATGTACAAAACTTTTCATCAGGCCCTAGGTTTGTAGCTACGCCACTGAAGGCTACAATTGGTTTATGATTTCTAAGCACAGCTGCAATCAACCTTGTTGGCCCCAACAGATAATATGAATGTACATGATGTCCTAATTAGTGAATGCTTCTGTAATATGAAAAATACTGTGTGGTAGCTAAGACGTTAACAAGCATCTCTGTATAATTAATAGAGTCGATAATGCTCAAGAGTCCTCTCTTCTAATAAATGCCCCAGTATGTGACACAGGCTTTTAAAACTCAGGGCACAAGGCAAACCTCTTGGGCTTGGAGCAATCACGCATTGCCTGACAAGTGTTTGCAATCAGGCTTGGAAATAATTCCCTTGCACACCAATTTTCTTATTTGTTCCAGTTAAAGGTTAACTAACTCTAAATTAGCGTCTTTCTGTTCGTTTTCAATTAAAATGTCTGACTGAAGATCTAAAATTACTACTTTTTCTCAACTACCAGTATATACCGAGAATAAGTTGAATTTAGGCTTTAAGTAGCCTGAAAAACCAACCTCGGGTCAAGTCCTAATTTAGATCCAAATTCCGCAATTCGGATAGTAACCAGTAGATGTTAAACTGCATAGAAAGTTCAGGAGCTGATCTGCCTTTACACTTCCTGCTTCCTGTAGTCTGGCTCGTGGACTCACTCAGCACTGTCACTGCTCATGGATGCCTGTAAATCTAATGGTCTCCTTAGTTTGGGGAAAAAAACAGCTGCTAGTTAAGTGCAAATGACAGCTTGAAACTAAAACTCTCAGGTGACATTTTTAACTTTGGATCAGAGGGCCCTTTACTATATGGGGTCAATGGCCCTTACTATAGGGGGTCAGGGGAATTGTAAATGATGGTAAGCTTAATTAAAAGATTACTGAACACTTGCCACTCTACATGTCTAGAAACTGCAACTCCCACAACAAGAATGCTGGGAGTTGTAGTTTCCAAACATCTGGAGTGCCAAGGAATTGGAGGTACTGTACTGGATTTGGCTATACTGTATGGGATTCATGTATGGGAATTCTGCTGTCCATTTAAAGGGCAACTTAAGCCACAAAACGATACTGAATCAGAAGGCAGTAGTGGACTTATACTCGAGTTATACGGTATTCCCACAGCAAAAGTTGTGATGAATAAGCATAGCTGAGGCATTGATAAATCTATGATGACAGATTAATAAACAGAAAGATCCATCCATACACAATCGCATCGATTATTTGCAAACCCTTATAAACCATGTCCAGTCTATAAAATCAAAATTTTCTTGGTTATATATATAATGTGGTTTAAAAGACCAGAGAAGCTAAACTTCAGTTTTACAAACACAAAGGCTTTACTTGTTTTTAAAGGGACAGTTCAGTGGAAATTATCAATATTTGTTAAATTGTTAGTTTGTGTAATGTCTTCTTAGTTATTCTACATATTCTCTCCCATTTTGAAAAATCAGTTGATTTCATACCCTTGCTGTTCCCTGCTGTTGAAATTAGTGATCTGACATTTCAGGTTCTAACGGTCCTTCTCTTCCCAGAATGCCACCACATCCTTGAAATGTTCCTAACAGTAATTTCTTCAGATTGGTTTTTGGATGGGTCAAACATGCTCAGATCTCTACTGAGCAATTGAATCAACCCAGACGCTGGTCAAGGGCAAGACCATAAATGTCTGTTATAGGGGTCCTGCAAACAGGAAGTCAGTATTTCAGTTGCATTTATTTATACACAGACAAAATGCTGAATTGGCAGATTAAGGTCATTGGGATGAAAAAATACTGCTCTTTTTCTGAAAAGCATATTATTTGCACTGAACTTCCCTTAGTTATTGTAGCCTGAATCCTCTCAACAGATGTTAAGAAAACAGAGTGGTTAGTCCTGCACAATGCTTAAAAATAGACATAGTCAACCTTTAACAGCATGATAATAGTATATCTTATTTTGAGAACGCTTTAGGCTGAGGCCACACTATATTGCATCAGAGCTCTCAGGAAACGCACATAAACGTTCTGGTGCGCACATGCACGTTGCCATGTGCGCAACAGGCAATATTGCGCAATTGAAATACGTGATTGCACAATGTTACAACGATCGACGCACATTCATGTGCAAAAATGCAAATTGCAGGCACCACAGTGTGGCCAGTCACACAAGCCCACACTAGTATGCGCTTTTTAACATGCGATAGGATCAAAAACGTATCGCGAAACGTGCTTGTGTCCAGAAACTAGTCTACTGAGATCTTTGTTATCAATAACACACTCAAAACATTTAGAACGAACTATAATTTAATGCATTCACCATCTGCAAGATTTTCTTAACATCACGCTACTCACAGTCCAGAGTTCTCCTATGTAAGCTCATGAGTGCAAATTTACTCAGCCACGGCGAACTCCCTATACTGTAAGTACAGGGAGACAACCGCAGCCGAGGGGAGATTTTCAGGCATTTGTGAACAATCCGGAGATGCACATACACACGATAAGGACAATACCATCAAATCCGAGCGTATTGTCCCTTTATCGTTAGTGTGTTTACCCACCTTAAGGGCTGATGTAACCTAAAACTCATCAGACAATCGATTTTTTACTTGTAGTCCAACCTTTATCTCCTTGTTAACCCTACCTACAGTTGATCTTGAGAAGGCAAAAAAAAAACTGCTAATAAGGGGGGGGTGATTTCTTCCTGACTCCAAACGGCAATCTGAAAATCCTGGGTCAACCAGATCTACAGTATTTATTAATACCATAAATCTCAATATTTTTAGTTTTAAAAACTTATCTGTCCCATTTTAAAGCTATTCAATGAACTTGCCATTACCACATCTGCTGGAAGTCCCATAGTTTCACTGTTCTCACTGTAAAGAAACCTTTATTAACCTGATAGGAAACTTATTTCTTCTAATCTTAAAGGATGTCCACGAGTCCTCTGATATAAGTTTATTGTATGGCCTTTTAGTTATTCCCCATCCACTCCAGCCCCAACCGCATTAATCTGGTTGCAGGGCAAACCTTTGATCTGGGATGTAAGGTAAGGATTTTTTTACACTGCACAGTGGGGCCAGTAGTGGGTTAAATTAAATTTTGGGGGTGGACATGCCCTTAATATATTTGTATAAAGTTATCATATCCCCTGTGAAGAGGAGGAAGCAGGTGAAACAGCAGTCAGTCATTTGCTGCGATATCAGTTGTCCCAGCCTTGATTGATTGCATGGAGGGAGGGGCTAGCTTAATCTGCCAGAATGGGAACAATAATTATCCTTAAATATCAGGTTAGTAATGCAGATAATAAAGTGCAAAATATATCAGTTGGAGTTGGAGGCAGATAACTGACAACTGACCAGTTTTTTGTTTTATTGGTGGACATTTCCTATAAATATATTTTAAAAAAAAGAAATTTTATTAATTATGAACAAAGGTTTTCTGCTGCAGAAGTTTGAAATATCTAATCCAATATTTAATTTATGGCAGGTAGGTACTGGAGTATTCATATTGAAGGTATTAAAATGAAGGGAATGAAATTAAAGAATAAAACGAAACCTTATGAAACATACGGTAACAGCATAAAATAGGATGTAGATGTTCCACAAAAGGAATTTTTTTAAAATGAAGTTTAGATGAAAAAAATATATCAAAAAGCACCTTAAAGGGCAAGTCCAGCCCTAAAACGAAACCTTACATACAGGTAAATCACCCGCCAAAACCCTAAACGGTAATAGTTTTAAATCTAAAATCTATAAGTCTAACCTGAAATCCTGCACAATGTCCTGTTTCCCCTGTTTCTGCTTCCTGGTTCTTCCAGTTTGTAACGGTCAGTTATGGATTTGACAGTTGACATCACAGCCAAAGACTGAATGCAAATTTACGGTCTGTCTCTTCTGAGCATGCCCAGGCTTAGTACAGGTTTCTGAATTGCTCAGTTTCCATGAGGCATCCAGAAGCATAACAGGCATACAGTAATGAATTCATAGGACAAACTATGATATATCAACATATTTTAAAGATGCCATTCTTTCTAAAAGATGTTCTTATGAGGTTAGAGTTGTCCTTTAATATAAAAGCAGTAATCTGTGTCTCACCTCTAATTTTGATATGGTTTTTGGGAAATTTACCTTTCTAACATAGGGGTTGTGTTTTATTTCCCAACATCCTACTATCACACAGTGTGGTCACTGACCATTTTGTTCTTTACACATGCTCAGGAACTTGTTACAGATAGAACAGTTGGCCACACCCACTAGTAGCCTCTAGCCAATCCCTTTTTCAGGACAGATTAGGCAAGGGAACATGTAACTGAGGTCAGGGGTGTGGCCCGTAACTGTATATACACAGTTATTTCAGCTAGTTCTTCACGAGGTTATATTAACCTGAATGCTATTTGCTACAGTGGAATTTTACAGTTTATTGGTGTTTTTAGAGGGGATATTTTCAGATTCAGGAGTTTAAAAATTTGGGTTTAGCTTTCCTTTAAAAATTTTGATTGCCAGCTATAATTAGAATATTGCCTTGATATAATTACACAGCATCTAAAGGGCCTTAAAGGGCATGTCCACCCCCAAAACTATAATCCCCCCAACTACTGGCCCCACCATGTAGTGTAGTTTAATCCTTACCTCACATCCCAGCTCCATAGGGTTCTCCTGTAAATTATTGGTCTCCATTCCCATCTGCCTGCTCCTGCTTTCAGTGTACTATTTGGTCTCCATTCCCATCTGCCTGCTCCTGCTTTCAGTGTACTATTTGGTCTCCATTACCACCTGCCTGCTCCTGCTTTCAGTGTACTTATTGGTCTCCATTACCACCAGCCTGCTCCTGCTTTCAGTGTACTATTTGGTCTCCATTACCACCTGCCTGCTCCTGCTTTCAGTGTATTATTGGTCTCCATTACCACCTGCCTGCTCCTGCTCTAAAAGATTTACCTCCTAGTAATTTGTCAGTTATAAATCTGCTTGTATATTACTGAGTTTCATTCACCACTGAATATACAATGTACAATGTCCATTTTATCATTTTAATTTTTCATCGGATTCATGGTTCATTCTTCATGTATTAGATTCATGCAACTGCAGGGACCATGGGGTCCATGAGTGGGAGGGACCAGGGGGGCTGCAAAGGGGAGGAGACACAGGGCAGATTGACTGACAGGTTTCAGAGCAGGAAGCAGGAAGTGCAGGGGACCTGGTGATGCTGCTGCCATATCACACAGAAAAATGTAAATATCTTCAAAACTATGTAAAATAAACAATGGAAATAAGATGCAAAAACTCTCAGGAGAGCAATTCCTATCAATTTACCTAAAGTCATTTTTGGACCAACGTTCCTCTTTAATGATCAGTTTAACAAAGTGGTTTTGGAAGTACTGTCCATGGGAGCCACACAATGTAAATAAGAGTATTTTCGCTGGCATTTTGCTGGCAAAAAAATGCTGTGTAGCAAATCCTCAGCCACTTCTATGTAGAAATAGGAATCTGAAATAAGACATTATGGTCCTATGGCTCAACAATTCTATTTCAACTGATAGAACACTTTCCTCCCTGCAGTTTCCAAGAACTTTTCTTATTTGTTTGTCACTGGTTACTGTCTTCTTCTTACATTTCATTTTAAAAAGATACTTGGTACCGTAGGAATGTGCATGGCTTTTTATATAGCTTTTTAAATATATAACTACTTTGATGCTTCTTATATATGGACGCCCAGATATATATTTTTTGTACATGGTATATTTGTGGTAGGAATTATGGTGTTTAGATATTTGTTTTTTCATTAAAGTACACACTTTTTCTAGTTATTTTGTGTTGGAAGGTTTTTGTTATACATCATATACTATACGACTTCCCCCTATATGTATCTTTCTTGGGGGTTACTATTTCCCTTTATTTATGCCCATGTGAGTGCCTCAGGGGTTTCCCTGAGTTTAGTGGGTTCTCTTTCTGCTTTAGTTTCAGTTCTATCTGATACTTACTATTCTATTTTACCAATGTCTGTGTGCCAATTTACCAGTGCTGGTGTGCCAACCATTTAACAGTGTTAGTGTGCCAAGCATTTAACAGTGTTGGTGTGCCAAGCATTTTACCAGTGTCTGTGCAAAGCATTTTACCAGTGTCCAGGTGCCAAGCATTTTAGCAGTGTCAGTGTGCCAAGCATTTTAGCAGTGTCAGTGTGCCAAGCATTTTACCAATTTCAGTGTGCCAACCATTTACCAGTGCCAGTTTTCAAACCAATTTATCAGTTTCTTTGTGTCCACCATTTTATTAGTGGTTCATGTACTAAGCATTTTACCATTGTCTGTGTGCGAAGCATTTAACCAGTGTCGGTTTGAAAGGTTTGAGAATCTAATGGTGGCCATAAATAAAATCAGGCCCGTAGGATTAGGCACCATGCACTGAGCAAAAATTGTATCTCTGCATCTATGACCACCATAAGTTTTATACTTTTGGAATATAATTGAATAGTTTTTCTAGGTTTATGGATAAAGTATGCTTGCAGTTCTGATTTGTTTTTGTGGGGGGGAGGGCATGTACAAACTTTTCATCAGGCCCATAGGTCTGTAGCTACGCCACTGAAGGCTACAATTGGTTTATGATTTCTAAGCACAGCTGCAATCAACCTTGTTGGCCCCAACAGATAAATATGAATGTACATGATGTCCTAATTAGTGAATGCTTCTGTAATATGAAAAATACTGTGTGGTAGCTAAGACGTTAACAAGCATCATCTGTATAATTAATAGAGTCGATAATGCTCAAGAGTCCTCTCTTCTAATAAATAGCCCCAGTATGTGACACAGGCTTTTAAAACTCAGGGCACAAGGGCAAACCTCTTGGGCTTGGAGCAATCACGCATTGCCTGACAAGTGTTTGCAAATCAGGCTTGGAAAATAATTCCCTTGCACACCAATTTTCTTATTTTTCCAGTAAAGGTTAACTACTCTAAATTAGCGTCTTTCTGTTCGTTTTCAATTAAAAATGTCTGACTGAAGATCTAAAATTACTTACTTTTTCTCAACTACCGTATATACTCGAGAATAAGTTGAATTTAGGCTTTAAGTTAGCCTGAAAACCTAACCTCGGGTCAAGTCCTAATTTAGATCCAAATTCCGCAATTTCGGATAGTAACCAGTAGATGTTAAACTGCATAGAAAGTTACAGGAGCTGATCTGCCTTTACACTTCCTGCTTCCTGTAGTCTGGCTGCTGGACTCACTCAGCACTGTCACTGCTCATCTGGATGCTGTAAATCTAATGGGTCTCCTTAGTTTGGGGAAAAAAACAGCTGCTAGTTAAGTGCAAATGACAGCTTGAAACTACAACTCTCAGGTGACATTTTTAACTATTGGGATCAGAGGGCCCTTTACTATATGGGGTCAGATGGCCCTTTACTATATGGGGGTCAGGGGAATTGTAAATGATGGTAAGCTTAATTAAAAGATTACTGAACCTTGCCACTCTACATGTCTAGAAACTGCAACTCCCAGCAACAAAGAATGCTGGGAGTTGTAGTTTCCAAACATCTGGAGTGCCAAGGAATTGGAGGTTACTGGTACTGGATTTGGCTATTACTGTATGGGATTCATGTATGGGAATTCTGCTGTCCATTTAAAGGGCAACTTAAGCCACAAAACGATACTGAATCAGAAGGCAGTAGTGGACTTATACTCGAGTATATACGGTATTCCCACAGCAAAAGTTGTGATGAATAAGGCATAGCTGAGGCATTGATAAATCTATGGATGACAGGATTAATAAACAGAAAGATCCATCCATACACATCGCATCGATTATTTGCAAACCCTTATAAACCATGTCCAGTCTATAAATCAAAATTACTTTGTTATATATATTAATGGGTTTAAAAAGACCAGAGAAGCTAAACTTCAGTTTACAAACTACAAAATGGCTTTACTGTTTTTAAAGGGACAGTTCAGTGGAAATTATCAATATTTGTTAAATTGTTAGTTTGTGTAATGTCTTCTTAGTTATTCTACATATTCTCTCCCATTTTGAAAAATCAGTTGATTTCATACCCTTTGCTGTTCCCTGCTGTTGAAATTAGTGATCTGACATTTCAGGTTCTAACGGTCCTTCTTCTTCCCAGAATGCACCACATCCTTGAAATGTTCCTAACAGTAATTTCTTCAGATTGGCTTTTGGATGGGTCAAACATGCTCAGATCTCTACTGAGCAATTGAATCAACCCAGACGCTGGGTCAAGGGCAAGACCATAAATGTCTGTTATAGGGGTCCTGCAAACAGGAAGTCAGTATTTCAGTTGCATTTATTTATACACAGACAAAATGCTGAATTGGCAGATTAAGGTCATTGGGATGAAAAAATACTGCTCTTTTTTCTGAAAAGCATATGTATTTGCACTGAACTTCCCCTTTAAGTTATTGTAGCCTGAATCCATCTCATACAGATGTTAAGAAAACAGAGTGGTAGTCCTGCAGCAATGCTTAAAAATAGACATAGTCAACCTTTAACAGCATGATAATAGTATATCTTAGTTTTGAGAACTGCTTTAGGCTGAGGCCACACTATATTGCATCAGAGCTCTCAGGAAACATGCACATAAACGTTTCTGGTGCGCACATGCACGTTGCCATGTGCTGCAACAGGCCAATATTGCGCAATTGAAATACGTGATTGCACAATGTTACACGATCGACGCACATTCATATGTGCAAAAAATGCAAATTGCAGTGCACCACGTGTGGCCAGTCAAACAAGCCCACACTAGTATGCGCTTTTTAACATGCGATAGGATCAAAAACGTATCGCGAAACGTGCTTGTGTCCAGAAACTAGTCTACATGAGATCTTTGTTATCAATAACACACTCAAAACATTTAGAACGAACTATAATTTAATGCATTCACACATCTGCAAGATTTTCTTAACATCACGCTACTCACAGTCCAGAGTTCTCCCTATGTAACGCTCATGAGTGCAAATTTACCTCAGCCACGGCGAACTCCCTATACTGTAAGTACAGGGAGACAACCGCAGCCGAGGGGAATTTTCAGGGCATTTGTGAACAATCCGGAGATGCACTACACACGATAAGGACAATACAATCAAATCCGAGCGTATTGTCCCTTTATCGTTAGTGTGTGTACCCACCTTAAGGGCTGATGTAACCTAAAACTCATCAGACAATCGATTTTTTACTTGTAGTCCAACCTTTTTATCCTCCTTGTTAACCCTGCCTAACAGTTGATCTTGAGGAAGGCAAAAAAAAAACTGCTAATAAGGGGGGGTGATTTCTTCCTGACTCCAAACGGCAATCTGAAAGTATCCCTGGATCAACCAGATCTACAGTATATGTATTAATACCAGTAAATCTCAATATTTTTTAGTTTTAAAAACGTATCTGTCCCATTTTTAAAGCTATTCAATGAACTTGCCATTACCACATCTGCTGGAAGTCCCATAGTTTCACTGTTCTCACTGTAAAGAAACCTTTATTAACCTGAATAGGAAACTTATTTTCTTCTAATCTTAAAGGATGTCCACGAGTCCTCTGATATAAGTTTATTGTATGGCCCATTAAAGGGCATGTCCACCATTTAAAAAAGCTCCTCCAGCCCCAACCGCATTAATCTTGGTTGCAGGGCAACCATTTGGATCTGGGATGTAAGGTAAGGATTTTTTTACACTGCACAGTGGGGCCAGTAGTGGGTTAAATTATAATTTTGGGGGTGGACATGCCCTTTAATATATTTGTATAAAGTGATCATATCCCCTCGCAAAAGTCGCTTCTCTAATGTAAACAGCCCAAACTTGTCTAAACTGCCTGCATAGTCAAGTCCCTCCATTCCCCTTATTAATTTAGTGGCATTGTTTGCTACATTTAAGTCTGTTATCTACCGGAACCCCCAAATCTTTTTCCATTAGAGATTCGCTTAACACACCGTTATCAGATATTGTACAAAATGCATTATAATGATACAATAAAGAATCAATGATAATAAAAAAAAACATTATGGTGTAGGTGGCACAAGGATTGTTAAATCCCAAATGCATCACCTTACATTTATCAACATTGAATCTCATCTGCCATTCTGCTGCCCATTTTGATAATCTATCTAGGTCTGCTTGCAGCACTTGCACATCATTTGATGTTTCCAAAGCTCTATATAGTTTAGTATCATAAGCAAACACTGAGACCTTGCTCTCAATGCCCCCTTCTAAGTCATTTATAAACAGATTAAAGAGAAGCGGCCCCAGTACAGAACCCTGAGGCACTCCACTTAGAACTTTAGCCCACATAGATGTAGCTCCATTGACCACCACTCTCTGTTTGCGATCCAATAACCAATTCTCTATCCAGCATGTTTGAAGTGGTGCAGAGGTAAAAAATCAATAATTATAAACACAGAAGTTGGAGGAGCGCTCTAACACTTGGAAACGTTAGAGGGAAGAGTTCACTGATTGGATGAGTAAGAGCTGGACCGTAACCGCAACAAACACAACGGATTAGTATAAAACATACCATTGCATTTACTATGTGCATGGATCTGCACAAGAATCTAAACCAATATACACTCACCTGATGTCTGTAAGCTAAGTCCAGTATCCAGCTTGTTGTGTGGTTTGTTGCTGATAAACAAATAGCAGAGAACACAAACAGTGATGATAAATGCCAGAAGGACTACGGCTGCTATGGATAGGCCAACAAGCGCTCCCACACTGTGGAAATAGAGGAAGAACATCACTGCTGTTACATCTAACCACTCCAAAATGTCTATTGATAAAATGCAGAAAACTAGGAAAGCCTGTTACCATAACCCATAACCTTAACAAGGAGTTCCTATGAATATAAAAAGTTGGCTAGGTTCACATCTACTAAGGATGTCCGAGTTAGATAGATAGATAGATAATAGATAGATAGATAGATAGATAGATAGATAGATAGAGTTAGATAGATAGATAGAGTTTGATAGATAGATAAATAGATAGATAGATAGATAGATAGATAGATAGAGTTAGATAGATAGATAGATAGATAGATAGATAGATAGATAGATAGATAGATAGATAGATAGAGTTAGATAGGTAGATAGATAGAGTAAGATAGATAGAGTTAGCTAGATAGATAGATAGAGTTAGATAGATAAA
>JAACNH010005014.1:0-21810 GCA_019447015.1 Hymenochirus boettgeri | reverse complement strand
ACTGGGAGATCTATTTAGATCATGTCAAGACTGTTCCTCTGGCTGGACATCTCCATTTATTTATATTCCCACTATATGAACTCCATCTTATTCCGTTTGGTGTTTATTAGTGTGCAAGGGGAGGAGTATTTTGATTATACATGTGTAATAAAGTGATTATGGTATTTTTTCACACTATGATTCAGTAGCATTTGTTCACTATGACTGATTGTTTATAATAACTTCTGAACCTAGTTAATTTATACGACCCTAAGTATGTCACTGTGGGTAGTATACTGACTTATGAAAGTATACCCCAGGGTTAGACGATTCGAATCTCACCCGGAATACTTTAAGAGGATGGGGAAGAGTTGTAGGACTATAATTGTCCTTAAATAAACCACATCATACACTTAAAAAATTTGCAGGCAACATAAGAATGTCAATGAAGATGGTAACAAAGAAGTTAGCTCTTAGACAAGAGTGGCATGGTCATAAACACAAATGTTACTTCAAAGGCACGCTCCAAAATTTGGTCACTGTGAAGGGCCACTTGGTTGTAATTTGCCCCCCAGTTTAAAAGTCCCTCCTCCCCTGGCCATAGGTTTCAGATTAAGATCAGGGGAGTTTCTGCCCTGGGTCCAAAATTTCAGTGTATTATTGAGAATTTGTCATAGAAAACTTTGCACCGGTCTTCTACTGTCCAATCCTTGTACTTTCTGAGGAATTACATTCTGTCCTTTACCATTTTCCTGGAAAGAAATATCTCATTTGCCCTTCTTACAAAATCTATTGTCTTTGCCTTACTGTGGTGCCAAATGCACCTGCGGCCAATAGTAACAGCTCTACAATCGTGGCAGCACTATTCTGTGCCTGATTCCTCAGGAGAAGACTTTCTTGGTGCTTGTTGGCACTCTTGGATGCCCTGAAACCTTTTATATTTGAGACTGAACCTCTCACCTTAAATTTTTACGCACTTATATTCATGTAAGGCCAAACGATGACGGCTGCACATGTTTCTTTGGTAACCATCACAAAAGAATATAATTTCAAGCCCCATCTGACCCTCTTATAGCAATCATTCTTCCCTTATAATTCAATCTGAATGAGCTGAATGAGTGATTTTAGCTATGCACATTTACCTGGCCTGATGTTATAAACATACTGAATGAGGTTAGCTGAATGATTTTGTGCCAGGGCTAAAATACAGTGAAATGAATTTTTTTTTTGTTATAAATTACTTTTTTGCTAACAAAGCTCTGCATAAATTCATTACACCTGATCGCTCTGCACAATAATCTAAATAATCCGCTCATTTACCCAGAGCTGCTGGGCAGGTAAGTCCACGCTAACTGAATCGGTTATCGTGACTTTGCCAACTTTAACTCCATATTCGCACCGATACGCAGTAACACAAAAGACACCCCAGGTGTCCCAAGGGTATTACCCACGGAGCAAGTCATATTGAATCGCGGAAGGAGGTTTACACAGAGCGATAAGGCTTTGTATAAATCATGTGTTAATGATGCCAGATAGACTTTTTTTAAAGGCCCTTCCATTCTAATTGGGCATTTAAAAAACAACCAGAAAAACCCCAAACCAAAAATCTCTCCCCCACTGCTGACCCCGTGTAGGTGTAAAATTATCCTTACCTACCTCTCTGCTCCAAATGGTTCTCTCCTTTAATGTCTATCCAAAGTCCTAAAGTGAACACCGGAGCCTGGCTGCGGGAAAACGTTCCTCCTCCGCCCCTCTGAGAGGTTTCTGGCTTGCTCTGTGCAGCCCTCCCTCCCAATCCTGTTGTTAGTCTAAGGCTCCCTCCCCCACCCCTAACGCTCTATTAGCTTGTAAAAAAACTAAGCCGAACTGTCCTTATTTTGCCTCTTTCCCCCGATGTTCAACACCCGTGGCTGCCTCTCAGCCAATCCAGGCGTGGCTGCCTGTCTGGCCCCGACTTGCAGTTTCTGCAAGCAGAGGGCCGTTGAAATGATGCCGCGGAGAGAGGCTCTGTAAGTAGATTGGGAGAGTATTTTTACAGTTAATTAGCAGTTGGGGTGGGAGAGGGAGCCCTAAACTACAGAAAATTTTGAAAAAAGTGGTGGACTGCCCTTAATTATAACTTTGATTTTTGTTTGAATGGCAGCACAAAAGCTTTGTTAATGTTGTTGCATGTGATGCGAGGTTTTAAACTTGCGTCTGTGAGCAATCAGACCACCTCAGCACACTCTCCCTATGTGTCCCGCACACCTGTACCTATAAGCAGAGGCCAAGCTACTTCTTGTGACTTACCACAGTTTTATTAGTACATAACCAACAAATACATGTTTCTTGGTGCTTATTTCCCCCTTTCTCAGGTATGAGGAAGGGGGTGGTAGCACACCCGAAATTTTGTATTTGGTTGTTTATGCACCAATAAATTGTGAAGTTCACCAAGAAGATTGTGCTCCTCTGGCTTTTATGTACTTTGGATTGCCTAAACCCTCTGGTAGGGATATTTGGAGGATTGCACCTACCAACTACTAGGCCAAAGCCGCAACAGTGTGTTAGAGCTGGCTTCTAACTGGATTGTCCCGCACACACTGTACAAATTTCTTGGGTCTCTAGCTCGAAAACTGTGGAGGAGTTACCTTTCAAAAAAATGGGTGAATAACAGAAAGAAGAATAGCCAAATTAGTGAGTCCTGTACAGATTGTTCTGCTGTGGTAAAGGTACGTGTCCCGGTTGTGATATGTCTTCTCAAATCTTAAAAAAATTAGTTTGTCGTCATAGTTTAGCCTCTGGTGTCACTTATTCATTTTAGGAATTTAAGAGGGAAACATTGGTAAACTTTTTCACAGGATGTAACTGCCAAGCGTGAGCGTTATCAAGAGAAATGCTGTAAAATAAATGAACGATCACTGAATGAACTATTCCTTAAACATTATATACTTGGGGTAATGTAGCTGCTTATAGTTTTTATACATAGAGTGTTGTGTCAATTAGTTTTAAACAATCATTCTGGTCTACCATGATTGCCTTGAGCAGCATTGGGCTTCAGGTTGGTAGTCTAACAGACGGACAGTAATATATCTCTCAGTATATCTATTGGTAGAAAATATTGAACAGCAGTTGGCATGCGTGTAAATTCTAAACTAACCTATTGTAATCAGTTTCGACCATGGTCAACCGCTGCTTTTGATCTGCTTTAGCCAGTTTTTTCAAGTTTAACAAATTCCTTGTAGTCTCTTGTTTTGTTCGTCACATTTAAACCCCTATACACTTCGATATTTTAACGGCAAATTCATTGAATCACTTAACATATCGATCCCTTTATGGCCGTTTTTACAAATGGCATTCCGTTAATCGGAGCACATGTGATCTGCATTTTTTTGTACACTCGCATGTGCTCTGACTGTGCAACACTGCATGATCACATGCACACAAGAACTGCAACACGCTCTCGCGTCACAGCGTGGCCTGACCTTTAGACCATTTCCCTGTAGGATGAAGGTTCTGTCTTCTGCATTCTGAAAGGCTGCTTGCATGTTAGAATAAAATATTTAAAATGAAGTGTGAAGCTGTTCACAAGCTGTAGGTCCATCTATACATAGAAACCTACAGTACCTACTATTTATGGAGATGTGATTATTCTGGGTATAGTGGGAATGATTTAACTGTCTTGTTGTTCCTGAGTCACAAATCAGGGTTTATGTCTTAATGTTAATGCAGAAAAAAAAATCTGTTTGTTCCCTTCTCATAGCTCTTTGAGATGATCTGATATATTTTTGAATCTGAAACATTGAATTTTTTCTGTACCTTTTACATTTTCTTCTTTTAATAGAGAAGAATAATGCACCGTAAGGTTTTCTTTAAAGATTATTGTAGAAACTAATCACAATGTAAATGCTTTTATGGACTCTGGTCTTAATTTCCTTTAATTATCCATTCTTATCTGTCCCAGTCTTCATATCTTGTTAGTGTAATGTCACACTGATACTTTTTTTACAGTTGAATTGAAAAGTGCCCCTTCCAAACTAATAGCTACTGTTAGCAAACATTAAAGGAAACTTAACCCTTTAAACCTGGTTCCCTCCCCCCCCCACATGGCCTATGGCCGAGTCTCAAACTTATTGAAGGTGCAGGCAGAAACCCCGGCGTTCACAACTTCTGGTATGTATTTCTAGATTTATTTGGGTTGATAAGGAGGAGGGTTGGTATAGGTTTTGTTCACAAATGGTTAGTGTCCTCACCCTCTCGGCTCTGGATCCTGTTGTGCCCTGTCCCAGCACTTAAACTGGTAAATCAAAAAAGTATACGGGTGCTTCCAGTACTGAAGAAACTCCAAAGATAATCTTTGATGCTTTTAAAAAGCATCAAAGATATCCTTTGGAGTCTTCTTCAGTCTGGAAGCACCTGTATACCATTTTTTGATTTACCTATAGGTTTTGTTCCCCTTTAAAAAGGCAATACATTCAAGACAAACAAAGTATCATCCAATATGATAAAAATTGGATCATTTGTGGTACCGTCATATTCATTGAGAACTCCAGTGCAACCAATCATAGAATGGGTACAACAAGCATATTTTTCAGCCATACCGAGATATTTCCATGTTTTGGTTGGTCGGGCCAAAAAATCTGTGGTGTTTCCTTGCCTGGATCAGAACGACAGGTGATCGGACCATGTCATGTGTACCCCAGCCATAATAAGTCATTATTCTCCATTACTGAATCGAAAAATGTTCCAATGGTATAAACACTGTCTACCCACCATTCACTGTCTACACCCCACTCTACGTAACCAGATACTGTTAACTAGAATAAGGAAAGATAATACAGTATTACATTTGTGTAGTACAGTGAGACAGTAGGGAGAAACAAACAGACTTGTCTTCAAGCTAAACCACATCATTGACCATCACATTCAGCTTTATATTGCATCTAAACTTCTCTCTGCATGATTAACATGTCCTACCTGCAACTTCACATTGTGTACAGTATGGCAGGGTTTTCCAAACTCCAGATGTTTGAAAACTACAACTCCTGCATTCCTCTTCAAAGCATTTACAACGCGGAAGTCCACAGGGAATGGTGGGAATTGTAGTTTTCAATAAAAAAAAAATGGTGGGCCCGCAGGTTGGAGTTCCCTGTTGTACAGCGTATTTACATATGATTATTATCATCATATGAACATCAGACTGTGAAATTCCGCTTAGACCTACAAGTAACACAGAGGGCAAACTTGACGCGACGACCAATATTTCGATTAATTGGGTGAATATCAGTAGTGTAGAAACGTTTTATCAGTTTTTATAATTAAATTTCATCAGATTGTGAGGTTGGCGATACCCAGATACTATTGATAGCACCAACCATATTACTATAAGCGGGGAATGCAATACTTCTATATGGTGACTGACCTTGCTAATGTTTATATTATATTATAATGGATTTAATAGTGCCAGCATTTCTGTGCACATACAATTACATATTGTAGGGATCAGCTTGGTAGATAGCAGGGATCAGGCACAGAAGGATATAGAACCACCATGTAAGGCTTTTTGGGTCAAACAAAAAGGCATGATATTTATTTACTAATCATTCCATCACAATTTAAAGGTGAAAATGGTAACCCAGAACCTTACACTGCTTGGGTTATCTCCATGGTCCCTTTGCTGTAACCTTAGTCAAATCTTTGACGTCTTTCCTGGCTCACTCTTGCCATACACCATAAGCCTAATGTCACTCTGTCCACCTGCTTGTTCAGTTCCTCCTGGATTTAAGGCTCCTGGGGCCTAGCTCACCCCAGACAATCACAGCCACTCTGCGTACAGGCCAAACTGTCTAGAACATGCCCACTTACAATACTCTCAGCCAGCTGAGCAGATTTGGCTTGTTCTGTTCATACATTCAAACCTGCCTGGACTTGAAACAATACTCAGCAAGGGAATGCAACCTGCAATCCTTTTACATACATGCGGTCCTGGATCCCAAAGATTCCGGTGAAAAACACTGATTATTACCTTTGACATTTGCCCCAAATCCAAACCAAATCGTGCAAGAATGTAAAAAGGCCACTAAACCAGCTTAAACATCTATAGGGCTTGTACCGAGAGTCGCTATCACTCCTCTATTGCCCCCCTTAGGCATGTACTGAGCTGATAAAGGCGCTCAGTGCACTGTGAATGGAGTTTTTTGCGAATCTTTAATGCCAAGCTACCTGCTGGCGTTAGTTTTACGTCTTATCGAGCCGTTAACACTCATAACATTGGTTGTGTGCAGTTGCGCGACACAAATTTTGCATAACGTTGTAACTGCCGCAGTTTGTTCTTAAAGTCTTTTAAATTACCTTGGTACATTGGTTACGTGACTTCAAGAAACAAATAGCCGATAACACCTCTCGTACATAGCCCTGTAGTTTCCTCATAATAGTCATACATGTTCATACAGGGTAGTACATACTATAAGTGATGAGTTAATTAACACAATAGCTTGATACAAAGGAAAAGAGCTCTCCCTGGCCAGTGAGTTAACAGAGTCTATCCAGTAAGCTGTGAATAGATTGCCAGAGTTGATTAGTGGGTTGGCTCATATTGGGTCGTGAGAGGGGTTGTGTTATATGCTTGCCTGAAGAGCTGGGTTTTTAAGGTTGCATTTGAAGATCTTAGGTTTGTTTGAGTGATGGGATTAAGAAGCAAAGGGCTAGCAAGTCCTGAATGTGGCATGGGAAGTGTAACAAGGGTGGATGAGGAGAATCATTTGCGAGTGGAGGTTACGCCTGGGATGGTAACTGTGATCACTCTGAGCTTCTGGAGGGGATGTATTACTAGGATAGTAAATATAGTGCTTTGTAGATAGGGTAAGCAACATGAACTGGATCCTCTGTGTGATAATCCTACTAGATATTAAGAATGGAAAGTAGAGTTTTGCATTCTATATTTATAGGAATTGTATGGGGGTTGAGTACTTAAAGGGAACCAATCAGATCTATTTACCATTTGAAAGCTAAGATCTGATTGGTTGGGGCAGAATTAGCACCATTTTAACGATAAGAACGAATTTGTATGCACGGCCGATAATCGTGCCCGTATGGACACTTTGTCAGCTGAAATGGCTGTTCGGTTGGGGATTGTTTCGAGCCCAACCGGGCGAATTTGCACCTTCCTTTCAAATAAACTTCTATTTGCCTTATTGTGATAACTTGTGGTCTATGCATCACACTTTGAAATGCTGCTAGCTGGATCTTCTTAGGATTGCTATATTAGGTACATGATTTAAGAGATTGAATAAGACATTACGCCTACCTATTCCTACTTATTTAGTATACCCATGACCCTTACCTGGGTGCATGGTGGCTCATGGTTAGCACTGATCCCTTGCAGCGCTTAATCCTGAGTTCGAATCACCACCTTGGACACATCTGCAAGGAGTTTGTATGTTCTCCCCGTGCTTGCGTGGGTTTCCTCTGGTCACCCGGTTTCCCCCACAATCATAACAGGCATACTATAGGTTGACTTGTCAAATAAATGTTATTAGATTGCAAGCTCTTCGGGGCAGAGCCTGATGTGAATGTATACACGTAATTGTAAATTGAAGCGGAGACGTTGGCTATATATAAATCAATAATAATATAATACACTACACTGCAAAAAACATTTCAGAGCGGAGATACTCTTTATTTTTTGAAACATTTCCAGACCAAGATATCCAATGAACTCGTCTTACCACATCTAATGGAAGACGTTCCACGTTTCTCACTGTAAAGAAACATTTCATGACCTGAGATGAAACTTTTTTTCTTCTATTTAGGATGTCAGTCTGTCCTTTGATCTATTGGTGAAACAACACAATCTGTCTACGGTAATCTTCCTGCAGCTCATTGCAATTAAATAGTTTCAATCCGATGCCGCACAGTTTTTGCATCATCAGCAAAATAACACTAGTAGGCGTATCCCAAACCTGGAACTCCTTTGTTGGGTCTCAACTTCCTCCGTGCCCTTGTCCGAGCAGCAATTAAAGCAATGAAACCGAATAGGATGGAGACCCACCTCAGTATTAACTGCAAAAAGTCTTCATTTATTTCAGTGCAACATGTTTTGGATCACCTGAGAAGATCTTGGTCGATCTGAAATATGTTGCACTGAACTAATGAAGAATTTTTGCAGTTACAGTAATTATTGTGTGGATTCTCCTTCCTATTCAGTTTTGAGATTAAAGTGCACTTTGGTTAACCGAGGATATGGTACAGAAAGCAAATAAGGTTAATATTAATGTCTCCTCTGACTGGATAAAAAACATCCTTGGGTCCTTAGGGAGCTAAGTTCAGTTGTATTAGGGAATTGTTTTCTTATTTTTGCAGATTCCCTCAATGTCTGGGTTTGTGTCCCTGGATTGGAAAAGGCTGATTTTATTCCATAATTTGAAAAAGGGTAGTCTATTCAGAGCCGGGTAATTGCAGGCCTGAAGTTTAAACTTCAGTGGTGGGGAGATTCGGAAAGTTTAATAAGGGACATGTTCTAGAGTATGTTTCAAGGACTGACCTTATAAGTATGTAACCAGAATGGATTTAGGAGGAATAAATCTTGTCAAACTAACTTCTTCTGGGCTTTATGAGGAGATAGTAGAAATTACAGGGTTATTCAATAAAGTTTCTTATCGTTTAAATGGTGCTATTTTGCCCCACAATCAATCCTATTTAACATTTGAAAAGCTAACATCTGATTGTTGGTTCAAAATTAGCACCATTTTAAACGATAAGAACTTTTTTGAATAACTCTGTTAGACTCTGCATAGCACAGTGATGTAGTATACTGTACTGGGATTTGTGCAAAGAGGCTTTTGATACAGCCCCCATAGGCGACTAATATATAAGCTGGTCTTTTTGGTCTGGGGAGTCACATTTTACTGGATAGAAAATTGGTAATGAATTATGCAAAGAGTTAGTTGTTAATGGGCTTCACATCAAGGAAAAGTGCTAAGTGGGGGTCCACATGGTTCTGTGTTGGGGCCGCGTCTATTTAATCATTTTTTAATGATTTGGAAGTGGGTATTGTCAGCAAGGTTTCTGTGTTTTGCTTGATGACACAAAACTTTGTCGACCATTAACACACCAGAGATGTGCAATCGTTGGAAAGGGATCTTTCCTTTTTAGTGGATAACAAACTTAAAGGTACAAGCATTGCCAGGCGGCAACACCTTGTATAAAGAAAGGTATGGATTCAAGGGGAAATGTTATTCTCTACCCTCTTTACAAGACATTGGAAGGCCTCATTTGGATATGCAGGTAATTTGTGGAATCTGTGTACAAAAAAGGACAGATCTTTGAAATGGAAAGGTTCAAGAAGGGCAACTAAATTATAAGGGGATTGGGGGAGTTTGAATATGGAAGAAGACTGGATAAGTTACAATTATGTACGCTGGAAAAAAGGCGCTTGCGTGGGATATGATTACTGTGTATAAATACAATTAACGGCCATACATAAACTATGTGGGCATGTTCACCAATAGACATGTCAGAGGCATGTGGCCATCCTTAAACTTGAGTAAAAAGGTTTTAAGCTCATGTTCGAAAGGGTTTTCACTGTGAGAACGGTAAACTATGGAACTTTCCAGTGGACGTTGTTATGCAGGTTCATTGGTCATTTTCAAAAAAAGCTGGATGTTTTCTGCAAACAAGAATGTTGCAAGTACTGGTATTGATACATAAAGTAGATTTGTTCCAGGGAAATTTCCTTGATTGCCACTTGGGTCAGGAAGAATTTTTTTTCCCCCTTCATAAATTGGTGGGGTTTTTTTTTGCCTTCCTTGGATCAACTTTAGGCTGGTAATGAGGAGATGGGTTAACTGGATGGACCTATATCTTTTTTAAAGGAGAACTAAACCCAAATTGTTACACTCCAGAATCTGACACATATCCCCTCTAAACACAATAAACCGTAAAATAGCAATAAAAGAAATAGCATTACAGTAATGTTACCACCACTGGATGAAATAACTGGTGTGTATGTACAGTAACTGGCCACAACCCCTGATCTCATTCACATGCTCCCTTACCTCTTACTGCCCTTATAAGATTGGCTAGAGCTAATTAGTGGTTGTGACTAACTTGTAACAATTTCCTGCAGTATCTTAGGACGAGCATGTGTAAAGAACGTAATGGTCAGTGACCACATTGGTTGATAACTGTAAACACTGGGAAATAAGACACAAACCTCATGTTGAAAAAGTTACATTTCATCAACACCTATTAAATAAGAATGAACACTGATTACTGCTTTTATACAAGGTGATCTGGCTTCTACTTCAATGTTGTTCTGAGGCTTTATTGCCCTTTAAACCTCAATACTACTACTCAGTTACTTATACTATTACAGTTTAATAGAAGTGGCCCAGTACAGACCCCTGTAATTCACTAGCACAGCGTAACATGTACATTAACATAAAGGGTTCATTAACAACATTGTGAGACAAAAATCCTATATAGAAATGGGATAGTTAACATCCACGTATGTATTAAATAAATTTGATCACCTAGTTACACTCTGTGTGGATATATACTATCTCATTTCTATAATATATGTTTTGTTGCGTTGGGGGTTTAACCAAGCATCTGGGAAATGTGTACTCCACCCAGAGTGGGCTCATGTGTTCAAGTACTTAGAGCTGAAGTTAACGCTGGGTACACACAGTAACGATATAGCCCCCGATACCAACGCTTTTATCGTTATGTGTGTACGTCATTTCCCAACGAGCGTGCGGGCGCTGACTAGATCGGGTTTTTTTGTCCGTAACGCTGTATCAGGCAAAAGGCCGAAAATTTCCATCGCCGTCTCTAGACTCTCCTTATCGAGGAGTCTAGCGCTGCAACAAGGAACAACAGTCGAGCGTTCCCTGATGTTCATAGAGAAACGCTCGGGAACGTGTGTATCAGATCTTTGAAAGAGGCAGACAGGATCCTTGCAGATCCGTCTGTAATCTTTCAGAAATCTGTACTGTGTGTCACCCAGCTTAGTCCCAAAGAGCAAGCGAAAGAGCAGCAGAGACTTTCATCCATAAATGGCAGGTACTGGATTTATAAAGACAAAGTTATTGAGAACTACGTCTCCTAAGAAGTGTAAAAGTTTACTATATGGTAAAAAACGGTTTAAAGTTGGGTACCCAACAGAATAAGCAAACTGTGAAGTGGTGCTGGGTTAATCATTTGGGGCGAAGTTTATTGAACAAATTGCTTAATTTTACACAAAGAGCAGACAGGCTTGTGTTAGCACAATACATGGTAAAGTAAATATAGATAGTAAATTGGATGTGCACTAGGCTTCTATTTTTGTATGTATTAGCAAATGTCTCATTGGGATATTTGAGACCAAATATTATTAGTGAGCCTTCAGGGTTGTTATTATTTTCTCTTCAGCTACAACAGAATAAAATAGACAGCTCAAGGGCGACACCAATATGTTTTCGTGCCACACTTTAGGTTAGGTGCAAGTCGGATTAAGGCACCGGTGTTCTTTAAGAGGAAGCAAATACCATCTGCCTATAGCCTAAAGGTATATCAGTGATTTTTAATAAGCACTCGGAAAATCACCTTGAGAAATGGCCAGATTTGTTCCTTATCACTTAACTGGAATGACCTCTTTTTCAAACTCAGCATTTTACTGCTCCATAGTATAAACACCTCAATTCCTGATCTTACTCGCTCTGGGCCTGGGTACACACACAAGCTTATTTTTGGCTGTGTCAATCTGATAATTTGGATTTTCCATAAATCTAAAGAAGAATCAGAACCAACAATTTGGTTTCCATCCATTTTTTTTTTCATCATCGGACACTTGTGAGGAATAAATATTGAATGACACTTGACTGCTCAGAGACTTCACTTTTGCAGAAACAACTCAGGCAAAATTAGATAAGAAGTGCTATGTTATAAAACTATCCATGGGCCAAATCGTGAACATATAAGCAATATTTCTGTACAACTGACTGACAGAACCAGGACATCAATCATATCACTGTCGACCTGTATGGGAATCCTATAGAAGTTTGCTGGAATATCGGCAAGGTGTAGGGGCCCAACTAAACCATTCCCCATGTATGGGCAGACAGCCAACCAACCCAGATTACAATAGATCTCTTGGCATACATGCAATTACGATTATGTCCACTTTAAAAGTATGTATATTGAAAAAATGACTTTGCGTCATCTTACTCTATAAAAAATATTGTAAGTAGCACTTACTCTGAGGTGTTGTGTGGAGTGTGTGTGTTGCTGCATGTCTTCAATACAATACTAGTCTGTTGTGCTCAGCCCTGAACAACTGACCCTGACTTCTCCCACATACCAACTGTCAAAATTCATACAGCACAACCAACTGTCAAACCATTTCAGCTACAGCAAAAATCCTTACAGAAATGCTATAAACGTTAAAATGATTCAGATTGGATATCTAACGAATGATCTAGGGGGCAGATCAACAAAAAAACTGTACAGTGATGTTGGTGATGAATTAGTTTTCACTATGGGCATTTAAAAAAAAACTAATTCCCTAGTGAAACATACCCTTAAGATTGCTCCTGATCTGCTAGTGTATATCATCCCCTAGAGCTCCATAATAAAATATCCTTGTTGTGCTATTGATAAGCTTTACTGTGTGGATGTTTTTGCTGAAGGCAGATAAAAACACTATACTCTGTCAAGATAAATATAACAGAACTTCATAGTAACCCCATTTATAGCAAACTTACAGCAGTTTCTAACCCCACTAAATGGCAAACTTACTGAACATTGGGGTCAAGTTTTCTAATTACATATATCTGAGTAATAAGTTTGAATTTTAAGGCTTTAAAGTTAGCCCTGAAATCCTAACCTCGACTTATACTCGGGTCAAGTCCTAATTTAGCTCCAATTCTGCAATTTGAAAACAAATGTAAACCAGTAGGTGGCGTTGTGTTAACCTGCATAGAAAGTTACAGGAGCAGTTCCTTTACACTTCCTGTATTCTGGTGCTGGACTCACTCAGCCCTGTCCACTGGATGCTGTAAATATGAGGGTTCTCTCAGTTAGGCAAAAAACAGCTGCTAGTTCAGTGCAAATGACAGCTTGAAACTACAACTCTCAGGTGACATTTTTACTATTGGGATCAGAGAGTCCATTACTATATGGGGGTCAGAGTGCCCTTTACTATAAGGGGTCAGAGTGCCCTTCTAGAATGGGTCAGAGGCCCTTTACAATAGGGGTCAGTAGAATTGTAAATGATGGTAAGCTTAATTAAAGTTTACTGACTTTTCCCCTCCACATGTTAGAAACTGAACTCCCAGCAACAAACATGCCTGGATTGTAGTTTCCAAACATCTGGGGTGCCAAGAATTGAGGGTTACTGGTACTGGATGTGGCTATTACTGTATGGGGATCCATGTATGGGAATTCTGCTGTACATTTAGGGCAAACTATTTCTACCTCGGCTATACTCGAGTCAATCAGTTTTTATAAATTTTTCAGGTAAAAATGGTACTTCGGCTATACTGGGATCGACTTAAACCGAGTATATACGAACAAAAAAACCAACATTTAAAAGGGCAAGCCAGCTAATATTACAGTGGGCTTGCTGTAGAACCATTTTTTTTTACAAATCTAGCCCATATTATGGCAGATAATTAAGAATTAAGTCTTCTTTTAAAAAACCGCAGGGAGATTCAATAAAATTCTTATTGTTTAAAATGTTGCTAATTTTGCCCCAACCAATCAGATCTTATTTAATATTTGAAAGCTAACATCTGATTGGGTCAAAATTAGCAACCATTTTTAACCGATTTATTTTATTGGAATAACACTGCTAATCTTTTTTCTACATTTATACTGAGTCCAACTTTTTTCTCAACGTTGGGGGGAAAAGCGAACTCTGTACTGCTTTTATGTCTAGGGATGTGTAGTAGTTCCATCATGAACGGGCTTTGAGGCAGAAATTGGTGTCAACCCAAAATTTTGACGGTTTTAAAACTGGGCACTGAAACCTTCACCCCCAACCAACATTGTGTTGTTTTGATTTTGAATAATTTGTTTGTAATTTCCACATGGAATTTCATTTTTTTGTTCGTCAAAACTTTTCTTTGTTCCACAACCTGCAAGTGCCTCTATTAGAACTTTGTGTCTTAGGTCCTCACCCTGAGAACAGATAGAGTCGCATTGAATCTTTGTTCACCCCTTCAGAGAAAAGATCACTTCTAATTGGCTGTAGTCTGTCTAGCATATTGTAAAAGGTTAATCATACTACTCTATGGAAGTACAATCATAGACATTACAACTGTTAAAGGGTTAACTGCCTTTTTCAATACCAACCATCAGACTCTGTAATATGCGAACAGGATACAGAAATGAAGCAGCATCTCCAACGCTCTTGTACATATCAGTCTGGCATCTTTGAGCAGTTACTGTTTTTTAACGCTCCATTGTTATTTACACCATTTCATATTCAATCTGGAGAATACAGTTGCTGCAACAGATTGGTAACTAAGGAAAGTGTCAAATTGGTTTCATAATTCTACGTAATTATTTCTTTCAGCAAGAGACAGTGAACCTTGTTCCTGGTAAAATATAATCCCACATGACAGCATGGCGCGGTAGACTGTGCTCTTTGTAAAGCATTACCAACAAAAGAAAGCTTACCTCCCAGAGAGCTTTAATCTTTCTGCTCGATGCGCAGCAGCTCACTTTACTCCTCTTGTGACGATAGTGGGCGTGTCTGGGTGTGTTGTCCAACCCCCAAGTATCGACTCGCGAAAAGCGTTCCCACTCCCAGTGCATTGACGACTGCATCCTTCATTGTAGGGAAAACACGTTATGAAAACAGAAGTTCTCAGAAAATAGCGATGTTTATTTATTGTTAAAAAAAAGACAAAATACAAGTGTCCTATTTTAATAGAGAGCAGTGAATTCTTGGCTATGTGCACTGTGGAATATAAATATCAGTATACTGTATACAGCCAAATACAAATGCTGCAACACAGGAAACCAATAGAGGCAGTGAATTCTTAGATATGGCACTGTGGTATATATAAACCGGTTACTGTATATACAGTCAATACAATGCTCCTAGACAGGAAACCAATAGAGAGCGTGAATTCTTAGCTATGGCACTGGGTGGATATTATACCGGTATACCGTATATACAGCAAATACAAATGCTCCTAGACAGGAACCAATAGAGAGCAGTGAATTCTTAGCTATGGCACTGTGGATATATATACCGTTATACCGTAATATACAGCCAAATACAAATGCTCCTAGACAGGAACCATAGAGAGCAGTGAATCTTAGCTAGGGCACTGTGGATATATATATCGGTAAACTGTATACAGCCAAATACAAATGCTCCTAGACAGGAACCAATAGAGACAGTGAATTCTTAGCTATGGCACTGTGGATATATAATCGGTATACTGTATATACAGCCAAATACAAATGCTTGCAACACAGGAACCAATAGAGAAGCAGTGATATTCTAGCTATGGCACTGTGGATATATATACCGGTTATACTGTATATACACCAAATACAAATGCTCCTAACAGGAACATGAACAGATGCATGATTCTTAGCTATGGCACTATGGATATATACCACTCGGTATACTGTATTACAGCCAAATACCAAATGCTCCTAGACAGGAACCAATAGAGATCAGTGAATTCTAGCTATGGCACGTGGATATATATACCGGTATACTGTATAACGCCAAATACAAATGCTCCTAGACAGGAACCATAAAGAGTAGTGAATTCTTAGCTATGGCACTGTGGATATATATACCGGTATACTGTATATACAGCCAAATACAAATGCTCCTAGACAGGAACCAATAGAAGTAGTGAATTCTTAGCTATGGCACTGTGGATATATATACCGGTATACTGTATATACAGCCAAATACAAATGCTCCTAGACAGGAACCAATAGAGTATGGAATTTCTTAGCTTATGGCACTAGGAATTATATCGGTATACGTATACTACAGCCAAATACAAATGCTCCTAGACAGGAACCAATAGAGAGCAGTAATTCTTAGCTATGGCACTGTGATATATATACCGGTTATACTGTATATACAGCCAAATACAAATGTCTCCATACAGGAACACAATAGAGATCAGTGAATTCTTAGCTATGGCACTGTGGATATATATATCAGTATACTGTATATACAGCCAAATACAAAATCTCTAGACAGGAACCAATAGAGAGCATGAATTCTTGGCTATGGCACTGTGGATATTATATATCGGTATACTGTATATACAGCCAAATAACAATGCCCTAGACTGGACACACAAATAGAGAGCGTGGAATTCTTAGCTATGGCATCTGTGGAATATATTGTCATACTTTATATACAAGCCAAATACAAATGCTCCTAGGACGAAGCAAAACGTTGCATGCAATGTTGTGGAAATAAACACAAGTTAAAAGACCCATGTGCAATGTTATATCCCTTAGACAATACTAAGGAAAATATATATAAACACAGATGCCTGTATTTTGATTTGCTCCCCAGTCTTGCAATTATAAATGAAACATTGTATTAGAACTCACATTGTCTTCTATTGCGTTTCGTTCCTGATGCTGATCCGCACAATGGACTGAAACGCGTAGAAGACTATATGTGAGTTCTAATAAAATTTCCATTATATTGCAAGGAGTGCTTTGTGCTTCAATTCTCTTATATACACCTACTAAGATGAACTAGCCCCGGGTGATGTTGAAGCGAGCTATCTCCAAATCAGGAGCTAGAGCATTACAGCACCCAGGTAGGTGACAGGTCAAGCCTTTCTAAAATGTCAACAGTGGCATTAGCGAGTAGCTTTAGAATTATATAGCATCACTAGATAATGTGGCCATTCAGTTGTGACTGATTTCTGAGAGGACTGCTGCAGCTATGTATATGGTAAGGCTGTCCACTATAACATGGCTCAAGATCAATTTCTGTCCACTTCACTGAAAAACAGTGGTTGTTAACACATACAAATACCTCTTTCTGCTAGACCTATTTTTGCAGAGACATTTCTAATGTTAGATATCATCTGATGTTCCTTCCTGTTGAATAGGTCTGTGACAGAGTACTAGTTATTTGTAATAGAGCCTTAAATCATATTCTAGATCCATCCGTGGGCTGCGGGGATCGTAAAAGGTAGGTCTTGGTATCTTGTTCCCAACCTGCAATATTGATTAAAGATGGAGGTAAGGCAAGCTTCCTTAACCTCCTGGGCTTCAATCAATATATTAAGGAATAGTTCATTGTGAGAGTGAACTATCCTTTAATTTTTAGTGCTGCTGTAGTCTTGTGAACTACGGGTAATCCATTGGTTGTTATCCAGCTTTGCACACAAAGAAGTACACACAGAACAATTGTGCAAGGAGATACTACAAGTGGATACACTGTACTAAGTACAAAATTACAGCAGAATTATTAAAATACAGGAATTTTTCTTTTCATTTTATTTACTCCATCTTATGGTGCAAATATTTACAGACAGACGAAGTTTACTGTGCAAAGGTAAAAAATGTTCCCTTTGATCATAGGTTTAAACTTTATATCTTACATTGGTGAAGACAGTTTGCAATTTAGCCCTGCTGGTTCTTTAAAATAAAAAACAAAGAAGCGCGCATTGTTTATGTATATTCCAACTATTTCCCTCCTTCCTGAAATGAATTTACTACAGCGCGACTTGTACAGCTTACTAGCCCAAAACCGACCTTGAATTGTCATGATGGCTGCGTGGGTGACTTTTGCTAGCCCGCACATCCGGCATAAGAACCGATATTGAACCATTTGCGCGACTTTACTCCATTAAAGAGCACTGCAACCCGGGTAAATCCGACCCAAGAATATTAATCCATCTCGCTTAGCTCTAGTCTCTGCAACATGGCTCCTAAAGTAATGGCTCTTATATAACTTCAAATGTAATAATCACATTGCAAGGTTTGTTTGCTGAGTCTTCTGCTGCTAAAATGATTATTATAAACGATACAATTAAAAAATTCTTATTCTTCGCTGCTACATGTAACCACCATTGTCGTTTTTCTCAAGCACTGCCATCTTGTGTTGAAATAAGTGCACTGCGATTGTTACAGTGCAAATGAGTGTGATGGTAACCTCCTGTATTAGATTCAAATGTCTATGTCTGCATGTTAAAGGGCATGTCCACCCCCAAACCTATAATCCCCCACTACTGCCCACCATGTATGTAGTTAAATCCTACCTCACATCCCAGCTCTCATAGTGTTCTCCTGTAGCCCCCCCCCCCCCAAGTCCCAAAACTAACCCACCAGGAGGATAGCGGGCTCTGCCTGCTACCTTGCCTCGTAGATATTTGCCATGCTACTGCAGCCCTTCTCCCCCCTCCCCCTCCCCCCTCCCTCTCCCTCCCGTTCTAACTATCCCTCCCCCTAGCATAAATCCCCCTTTATATGTTGCTCCCCCATGTCTCCCCACCCCAAACCGCATATTTTATATTTTCAAAAAGCTCCCCCAACTCTGACTTACTTACCTCTCCTCTTTCCTCCGCTGCACTGAATGACCGCGCAGCTGCGTCCGTGATTGGCTGCCGCTCAGCCAATCACAGACGCGACGCCGGTCCCGCCCCTCTGCTTTGCATTCTCGCAAGCAGCAGGGCCGCAGTGCGGCGGATGGAACGAGGGAGGTAAGTAAGAGTTTGGGGGGCTTTCTGAAAAAATCATTTATGCGGTTGGGGCTGGGAGACATGGGGGAACATCATATATTAAAAATGATTTTAAGGGTGGACTACCTTTAACGACAAAGATTATGGACAAATACAAGTGAGATTAGAACCCAGAAATTAGGTGTTAATATCTCTAGTTGGCTGCTAGGTCTTCACCTGGGTGTTACTCATCAAGCAGAACGATCCATCCAAAGCCAGCTTCAATGGCCCACTCTACACTTCCCAGACTATGGCAGGGGAGCACTGCAAGCAGCTCACAAAGCCGAGTTAGCAGGCTCGTACTCAGGATTGAAGTAAGATCCAGGGTGAGGAAACTATGGTTATGTATATCTGTTTGTATTCATTAGATCAACTGGATTGAAATGTAGTTCTGAAGACGTTCGCTAGTCTTCCGACTGTTCTCTCAATTCAGAATGACTTGTACAAAATCTGTGGCAATATGTACCCTGGAAAATCCCAATTAGCAATCACAGCCAGGTGTAAGGGTGTGATTAGATAGTGGCTAAGAGGTGTTATAGGAACGCCCAGTGTAAGGTGTTTAAAACAGCATGTAGTACATGGCAGACAGTTGGTGTCGAACCCCCCCACTCTATTTAGGCTGTGTTCTTTATTTCAATACATGGCCTCCTTAAACACTCTCACGTTCCTTCGCCAGTATGTTACATTACATCTTCAAAGGTATGTCACTTATCCTAAGATGCAGATACACGGCTAGTCCTGACCCGAGGAATTGGCTCTTCTGTGCTGGGCCATACGTGTGATGCAGTTGCTGTTTGGTCTCCCCCACATACAAATCAGACATTCTCACTGCACTGCATATATGATTTCGCTTTTCTTGTGTTTAGGTATTGGGTCTTCGGATGTACCAATTGCTGCCTCAGTTGTGTTGTTCGGTTTAAAGCAGACAGGGATACGATGTTTTTTTTGAAAATTCTCTTAATTTCTCGGAGACCCCTGCTACATATGGATGACCATGTTCTTCCTCCTGTCTTGCTTTTCCCTCACTGTTGGTATTCGTGTTCTTTTCTTTCTCTTCTACTTCTTTTGACAAAGAAGATGTGAAATATGTGAAAATAGAAGAACCAAGCCTAAATAGAGGTGGGGGGTTCGACACCAACTGTCTGCCTGTCCAATGCTGTTTTAACACCTTACTCTCTGGGCGTTCCTATAACCCTCTTAGCACTAATCTAATCACACCTTAACCCCTGGCTGTGATATGCTATTGGGATTTTCCAGGGTACATAATTGCCACAGATTCTTGTACAAGTCATTCTGAATTGAGAAACCAGTTGAAGACTAGCGAAACGTCTTCAAGAACTACATTTCAGTCCAGTTTGATCTAATTCAATACAACAGATATTACCATGACCTGGATGAATGAAACCTTCAGAAGCTATGGTTTATGTACTGTTATCTCTCGGTTAACTGGTAAATGCTCCAGCATGCTCTACTAGTCATATGCAATAATTTTCATACTTCAACTTGTCAAGTAAGTCAATCAAGTAATTCCTGGAAAGTTTACTTAGTGATCCGCCTCCCACGTTCCCAATGCACATAAAGATTAGAATAACTAACAGTACTCTGCACTGATTATCCCGAGTTCAGCCGGGACCTACGGATCCTCGGTCTTCACTCGGACAAAAGCCAAGTAGTCCGCCAATCACTGATGATCCGGTCCCGATTCAGTCTGCAGCACATTGCCGATCCGGCTGATTGCTCCAGCCGCGTCCACAGTTTCCTCATGTATCTGGATCTATACAAATTCCTACAAGCCTCCATCTGTATGCCTCGCTCCCAGAATTGCTTGATTGACTTCTTGCATCGCTAACTGGGAGATCTATTTAGATCATGTCAAGACTGTTCCTCGGCTGGACATCTCCATTTTTTATCTTCCCACTATATGAAACTCCCTTATCCGTTTGGTGTTTATTAGTGGGCAAGGGAGGAGTATTTTGATTATACATGTAATAAAGTGATTATGTATTTTTTCACACTATGATTCAGTAGCATTGTTCACTATGACTGATTGTTTTATAATAACTTCTGAACCTAGTTACATATACATATTATCAATGTCTTCGAAGCATGTGACATGTGGCTCTTTGCCTGTAATGTTAAAGTCGGGCTTCATTCTGTTGCGCTGTTTGAGCTTGTGTGTTTTTATTAAACGCGCTATATTTTTTTGTGTCACTTTGTTTGCACTTAACACTTATACCTTGCTCAAGGACCACTTTATATTACTATTAGATCCCAATCAAGTTAGTTTTCTGATTCTGAATGA
The DNA here is from genome assembly GCA_019447015.1 of Hymenochirus boettgeri. NCBI lineage: Eukaryota > Metazoa > Chordata > Amphibia > Anura > Pipidae > Hymenochirus > Hymenochirus boettgeri. The sequence continues at coordinate 843 of JAACNH010005014.1, read as the reverse complement.
AAGTGCCATGATGTCTTGTTCTTTAGTTGGTTAACTATCTGTGAAGTCTGTGACATGTGGACAGTGTGTGTCTGGTGCTTTCCAGGTATGCAGGTAATTCCCATGTAGTCCCTACCCCCCAACTGTCCTGTTTGAGTAGGGGATGGTGCATTCTGTGATGTTGCGTGTGGGTGGGGGCACGGCAATTCTAGGACGTGGAAAGTCTGGGGTCGTCTCTGTGATGTGGTTTCCATGAGGCTGGGACGTGACTTTGGTGGTCACGATATTTGGGGGGCATGGCCATGCTATTAGGGAGTGGGTATGATGTTTTAGGCAGGATGTCAACTTTGTGGGTGTGGGTTTGGGGTGTGCCTGTGATGTTTTGGGCATGGACAGGATGTTTGTGTGGATGTGGATGTGATTGTGGGTGTACTTGTTTGTTTAAGGGCATGGCTATGATGTAAGGGGGCGGACCGTAATTTTTTTTTTGGGGGGGGGGGTGACCACAATCTCTAGTGGCGTGCTCACAACATTTGGGGGCATAGTTGCGATGTTTGGGGGTGTGGCTGTAACAGCAATATCTGGGGGAGTGGTCCCTTCAAGGAGGCTCGCTTTCATATAACTAGAATGACAATAACCGCAATAATAATTCATATCACCAATAGTAACAGTCTTTCCAGGGTTTATATTTTGTATATAAATGGGATTCATATCACCAATAGATACCTAGTCTTTCCAGGGTTTATATTTGTAATAAATGGGATTCATATCACGATAGTAACATGTCTTTTCCAGGGTTTATATTTGTGATATAATGGGATCATATCACGATAGTACATAGTCTTTCCAGGGTTTATATTTGTA